>JARHVA010003671.1:1442500-1747500 GCA_037957365.1 Torreya grandis | reverse complement strand
AGAGGTTGTGAAAGACTAAAATTATTAGAAGTGTTGACTATTTTGACCACAAGTCAAAATAATTCAACCCAAAATAGTATAAAACTTGATATATGGGTCTTATAAGATCTTATATGGTGTGTCATGGTCCTATAAATGTCATTTAATGTGATATTTACCTTGGTCATAGTCAATTTTTGGTCTTTGTACCATTTCATGTCATATAGGGTCATATTTGAGCCATTAATGAGGTTTGTACAGTTTTCTAAGTAGACAAAGGTGTCCAAATATTTATAAATGTTCCCCATGTCATTTTCTTGTTAGACATGTCAGTCTCTAACTAAAAAATGTAGGAGTAACATCTAAACAAGAAGATAAGTGGTAGTTTGGATAGTTGGTTGTACATATTCTACATAGGTTGTGGTACATGTTAAAGGCCTTGTAGTGACTCTTCAACTCCCCTGAGCTCACTTTGACACTTATTCAACTTTTAAACACTTGAAATTAGCCTAAAATCATTCATTTATTTCATCATTCCACTAGGCATTCATAAATGACCAACCAATTTTGGTCTAGTATAGACAATAAAGGATGAGTCAAGTCAAGTATACTTAGTGGTAGATAGTAATCTTAGTCTAAAAAAATTTCATGATAGTATTTCAAGGATTTATGGTTTATACTCTATGAACCATTGTTTAAAATTTGGTTTCTCCTTTTTGCTTGCTTATCCCCACACCCTATAAGTTTTTCTTCTATTTGCATTTATCCATACAAACCAATTGATGAAAATGTTTATATCAAATATGGACATTCTTATTTCATGGTTTACATCTTTGATTAAATGTGTGGAGATGATTTTATGAGTCAAACATCTCAAGTTGATAGTTGAGATCACCAATGGAGTTGTAGGCATGTTTTATCAACTATAGAAGTTTTCCTTTCCTCTAGTGGTTTCAATAAAAGTGTATTATTGTCTAATGTTGCTCAAGGTCATGGTGATCAGATTCCTTTTAGATTTTTAGTATCAAATACTAATATGTTGATGAAAAACATAGTCATGTTTCAAACAGTCAGCTTGCCTCATGGTTACTATTTATAGTCAAGTGAAAGAAAGGTTTGAATAGTCTTTTAAATAGGTATCAAAGTGGTATAGGTACCCTGAGGTGTTGGTAGTCAAGTTTGAACCATGAAAATGGTTTGAGATTGGTTGAAATAACTAATTCATCATGCACATAGTCTTGTATTACCCCTACATGGTTTTATATATTGTATTTGAACCTACATGTACCCCATAAATGACTAATCATGTTAGAGTAAAATCATTGGAACTGGTTTGAAGTATTTAAAGATGTAAAGGATAAATTTGAAGACTTCAAGAAGGATAATATTGATTGCAGGGTCATCCACTATGAATATTGTCCATATCTCACCTTCACTAACATGTGCCTTGCATATGCACCTATAAGTGGCTCATACAGAGTACTGAATAAATATAATGCATATTTTGAAACTTGTTTGAACATTAATTAAGGTATTTAAGTGTTTAAGGTGCCAGAATAATCAATATCAGATCCATAGAGTGGCAAGTAGACTTGAATCAAGTTCATAATTGGAGAAAGTGAGTTTAGGGACATGTTACCTAAATTCCTTCAAAACAAGTCCTTGTTCATATTTGGTGCTATCATATAATAGGGTGACATGAAGTCTAGATAGATTTGAATGCTTCCATCTTGTACCCTTATCATAGGATAAATTATTTGACAATAAATTTTGATTATTTGGTCAAAGGAGTATGATACTATAAGACTCCCATTCCATACATTCTTTCACTGTAGAATGTCAATATTTTCTATTGTGTTTTAGGTTCAAATGGCCTTTCAATACACTGAGATATAATGGAAGCCTACCTTTTAGGGAAATGACTCCTTTTGAAGGGATATTATTCTATGATTATAAACAATACAATCAAGGGGGTTGATATTTAATACTTGATGTAAATCATCACCTGTAGGTCCCCTTTTGATCACAAAATGACAACTACAGTATGACTATAGTGTGACAGTAGTTTGGATGTTGGCAAACTCCAAGGCATAGTTGGTCTAAACCCAAATTGGTATGAAATGAGTTCAAAGATCTTAAATTAGAGGATGTAAGGTCTAATAAAAAAAGGTTCACCTATAGGCATGCCTTTTTCTGAGTGAGCACACAATCACAATTGACTGCAAACTAAGCCTAGGTTAATATAGCATGTATGTTAAGAATTGACAAAGATTATGATGGACTAAATTTTTGAAAACATTTATAAAAAGGTTAATGACACACCTTTGTATAGTTATTAGACCAAATGTGTAAGATAAACTAATAATCCCAACCTTACATACAAGCTTTGTGCATAGTCTTATATCCTGAAAATATGTTTTAGAAAATTGGGGTGTTAATGGCTTTTCAAAGGTGATACAACCTTGAAAATTTATATAGAATAACTTAATGAACCAATTGAGACCCTCATATCCTTTTTTCCTAAGCAAATAGGGGAGATACCCTTTGTTCTATCTCAAATAGAGGGCACTCTTAGGAAGTCAAGTCTATAGGCTTAGTGAGTCGGTGATAAGAGGACATATTGAGAAGGATAAGAAAATTGATAGAAAGGCGTGAAAGGTTATATTGAACATGAACCAACATAATGGAGTTCTCATAGTTATGAGAGGGTAGGTAGAGAAGGTATTAAACAAGAACATAGCTCAAGCCTATTTGGCCTAAATCCCTAGGTCTCAATGCCATTTATATGAAAAAGTGAGAATTAAAATGTATTTGATCATCTTCATAGGATAGTATTAGATTTTTTAGATCCTTTACTTTACATGGGAAATCAAAAATGAGTTATTTTTTGGATTAAGAATAACTTAGGGTACATATAATGTAGGGAAGACCTTGAGAAAGCATCTTTAGAAGCTCATATCTGTACATAAGCTTAGCATGGAGACATAAAGAGTTGGGATATGTTAAAGAGGATCCTAAACATGATTCTAGTGGAATGTTTTTGAGGTTTACATGTTATAATTTTATAAACAAATGCTAAGATTTAAAACTACTCAAAACCCTCTGAAACCCTTGTTCATGATCTGATGGGAAAGACACAAAAGGAAATGCATAAAAATGAGATAATATGACTTGGAAAGTGATTAGAACTTCACCAAGATTCTTCTCATCATACTATCTTGTACCATATTTATACGAATAGTGTATATAATGTTAGAGGTATAATCACTAAGAGGGGGGTGAATCAGTGAGCCCAGATATTTTAATTACAATTTCATCCCTTTCAAACTATAAAAAATTAACCTATATCAACTTGATCAAGTAACATTAAAAAGAGAGCCCATTAATTTAATGCATACATAAGATCAAACACATAACACATGGTTCTTATGAAAAACCCTCATGGAGAATAAAACCCACTCTCAAGCCTGAAACACATGGACTACTATCCTATAAGACATTACAAACAAGATATTGATCAACTCATTTAGACCATCAAACCTTGATCATATCCTCTTGACCAAAGGTATTTAGTGAAACACTACCCTTAAGGAAGATCAAGTCCTTTAAACCTTCATTTTAAAACCTCTACCTTAGAAATTATTTATTCAACACCTGATGATGGATTTCTATTTTTAACCCCTACACAAACACTCTCTCTATCTCATACAAGCATCTCATATAAGCATGTCACAATCTCTATCTTTATTCATTAAAACTATCTTCATATGCACACTCAAACCTCTATGCATATCCTCAAATTGTAAGATAACTTTTATGACATCATAAATATGACCTATATGTCATACACATAGTCATCAATCTATTATACTCATCAACTAGGCACTTTACATCTCCTTCAATCCATAACTCTCACACAAGCCTTCTCTAAAATCTCACATCCAAGTATAAAAACAATCAAATTTAGTTTAAATATATAGAGAGAAATCATGAATTAACAATACCACAATTTTTTATTTTTGGCCACAATACATGCCTTCACCCTTAAGGCATCTCATAGGGGTCACACTTAAGTACAATCCACTTTAAAATAGGCCTAAGTCACTTCTACATGCTATGGAGATCCATTAAGCTCTTTCACACTTTTATAAAAAACAAAGAACATATGAACACTTTCAAAAATCATGGACCCATTCTACATGATATATAACTTCCCTTTAAGTGTCCACATCCATGACAATACCCTTCTGCTTAAGCATGAAATGCTTAAAAAATATTTTATTCACACAATCACCTTCTAAGCCTTTGTTCATACTACATATAATTAATTAAACCTTCATAATGCACATATAGCATCCTTATGGAGTTGACATCACTACCTAATAGTTAATTCATTAAGAGATATCAAAACAATATCAAAACAAGCTCGAATATCCTTCTCGGGTCATATGCATAGCATATATGAAAACATAGTCAAATATGAACCTTCATAACTATGTTTTTACACACTCTCAAATCTTCAAATCTATATTTATAGCTGTGCCTTGGACTCCTCTAAAATTTTTCTTTTAACACCATGAGCAAATTCATCCTTGATCAAAATATATTATCCAAAAATCACAACTAGTTTTTCCCTTTGTTAAATTCAAATATTCAAAAGCAAATGGTCACAGTTAAAATTTGAACACTATTTTCACATCTTGTGTCCTCTTAACTTTAGATCAATATTGAACCATCGATCTTTTCCAAGCTTTAATACATAGACACTAATGCTCAAATGTTAATCCTTAGTCATTTTAGCCTCATATCATGTAATCTTGAAACTTTGAATCAACACATTATGTCGATCTTCTATACATAACTCAGTCTTTAACAAAGATAAAAAAATATCACTTTGACCTCTTGACTTTAATATGCACCATTTATTTTTATTTGTATAATCACCCACTCACCATTAATCATTGGAAGAAGATTGATATTTTTATTTTATCAATGTTAAACATAAAACACTTGGCAGCATCTCACTACTTCCTAACATCTTGGATCAAACATGCACCATCGATATCTTTGAGAATTGATCAAACATTACCTTGTACAAAATTGACTAAGTATGGGGGCCATTGCAATCTTTCTGAGTAGCCAACTTTGAACCTCAATAACTTCTCTTATACCTAGATACATGATTTCAAACTTAAACCATATGATCTCCTCATATAGGAGAATCCATCCATATATAAAACTCATGAAACCTTCGTGTATGAAAGATATAATTCCAATAATCTACTCACTTAGATTTTTATACCACAGAGCCAACTATGTCAAAACCTACCTAGAAGGTCAACTTTGCACATGGAAATATTTTGACACACTTCATTGCATGACCTAAAAATTAGTGAAAATAAACTAAGCTCAAAATTAAACAAACCCATATTATTATCTTGTTCTTAAATATCCACACATGTGAGATATGCCATTATCAAAATATTTACTTAGCTCTTCTTGCCACTTTGTAAATTTGGCTATGGGAAAACATTAACAAAATGCCTAAGAGTCCACTTTTCACCCACATATATTTGACTATGCTTAGGTGCATGACTTGAGATTTTGTACATAAAAACTAGGGACTAATGTGATCACAACCATATGACTAACTCCCCTTGACTCATTCCCATGTTGCAATGGTGATGTCATCAAATTGCCAACTCATATTTTTTGCCACTAGATCCAAAGTGTCTAGATGAAAACTATGGAAAACTATATGAATTCCACTTATGCACACAAGTACTCAAAGCATATAAAACATATTAGGGAACTATTTCACATGATCAATACTCCATACTCATCCCTGAACATCTCTAATCATGCCAAAACTAAAGATCAACCAAGCCAACTTTAAACACACTATGACAAGCACATTTCACACTTTGTCATTATCACATAGACTATTAAGGCACTTAATCCACTCACTAGGATGCCTACATGACATCACCATGACATCACAAAAAACTCTCCAACATTATCCCTTTGTCATTGATGTTAACAATCATCATTCAACTCACCTTCTTTCTTTTCAAACATTCTCACACTAGTAATTTCTCCCCCTTTGACAACATTACAAAGTGGGCACTAAATGATCTTGAGGACCTGAAAATACCACCAATAGAAGAGGACCATATTATAAATATGATACAAATTCCCCCTTACCTTGAGCCTACCTCTTCTTGCCTTAACAATAAACTTCTTGCTCCATGCCAACACTTACTTCAACCAAGCATTACAACCAATGAAGTAATACCATATAAAAAACTAACATCTGATGAAACCTACCAAGAAACATTTGAGAGGGACTCCCCCTAATATTTTTGAACCATTGCATCACTTGATAATTTTTAGATCTTCACACATCATGAAGAACCACCACACATACTTGCTATCCTTCTATCTCAAGCTATCATGAGGACCATCAACAGAACTTCACGATACTCACCAAAAAGGAATCATACTCTAAACCAATTTTATAAATCTTCTTGAAACACACATACCTTTTTATTTTGGAGAAACTAAACAAAAAGCACATCTTCAAGACTAGGCATGTTTAAACTCCTTATAGCCCTACCTAGAACTTATAGATCCCATAACTTTCAATAAACACATCTTTAGGAATTGAAACTTCATATATAGAGCACTCTCATATTCCCCCTTAAGCACACCAATTTGTAATAACTATCTCATGTTATGCAACATACTTTATTCACAACCTACTACCTAATTAGGCCTCCACTTGACAAAAAATTGAATAGCTTGAGAACCATAAACCTTAAAATATATATGAAGCTTGATTTGACAACTCATTTGGTCAATTCAACATATTAAGAAGCCTCAGACCTCAAATCATAATTCAAACCACTTTTTTATTAGAACCTAAAACCCTAGAATCTTAAAACAAATAGAGTCAACTAACCTCCTTCTAGTCAACATCCACCTCTGAAACTTCTTGCACAACTAAATACAACCATTACACAATTATAGACCAAGATTTGGGCTTCCAAAACTTTGGGAACCTTGAATTCCTATACCATGGCTTTTGTCTTACAAAAAGACAGATAAACCTGAGAGCACATAAAAACCTCCAAAAGACACAAATAGGATCATTAAGACACTGAATCATTTGGAACACATCACAAAAAAGTGCATAGAAATTTCTAAGCAAAAAATTATTCTTGTCATTCCATCAAACTCATTATACCATTAGAAACACCCATTCTGTCAATGTAGATACTATATACATAGCAACAGATGCTTCTCTTTTGAAAGGAGTCTCTTAAGAAGCATAGACAATGACCTCCTCTTTATCATAATGTCTTAAAATAAATTTAATCCAAGAGTGGCCAACATATCCTTTGTAACCATTGTAATCCTATTATATCTATATAAATGATTGTCCTTGTTCTTCTTCTTCTTTTTAGGCCTAAGAGAAATAACTTGGTCATCTACTACAACATTCTCCTTTTCTTCAAAGATCAGATTATAAATATATGGAGATAACATAGATTAATGACATACCTTTTCATCTAAATAATCCACCTTTAATTATATAACCTCATCACTAGATATTGACAATTAATGTTCTTTGCATGAAACTTGCTCATCAATAATAGGATGTTCACTTGGATCCTTACTTCAGAACCAACCTCAATCAACACCTTGGTATTCTCTTTGAGCTTGATATATTTATTCTCAACATGAGAATATAATGATATCCCTTGGAATTATTCACCTTTTATGGTATTTTTCACCATATCAAATAGATTACTTGGTCCTGTAGTCTCATCATGACTTATACTTACCACCTTTGGCTTCCATGAATTGACTTGCCTTTTTCCTTGCACTCTAGGATTTTGAATGAACATATTTTGACTTGTATTCCTCTACTTTTATAAGTTATAAATGTAACCTCTCTTTTGATATTTGAATTAAATCATACCTTTTTCAAAAATCTCATTCTATCTTACCAAATCTGGACAAAATCTTGCAATGTGTCATAGTTCATAACAACTGTATCACTCAATATCTCTTGAAGGAAACTCAACTTGCCTTACTTTAAATGGAAAATGTTTTTGAAATTTTCCTGTATCATGATAGTTGAAGCACTTAACCTTGATCAGACATTTTGAATGATGACCCCTATCGTAGTTCCATGAAAATTCATTTTTAATAGGTCTTCTACATTCTCTAGATCTATGCACAAATTGATTACAAGTATAGTAGTGACCACTAAAATTTTCATACTTCATGGTATTTGGTCATCTAATTTGTTTTATATTCATTCTTCCAACACCTTCATTCCTTATCTAATGATTTATCTTCAAATTATGATCTACATTGCTCTTATTGACATTCATGTCAACTTGAGAAGTAACTTTAGGCTTTTCATTAAAACCCAATCTAGATTTGTCACTAGTTTCCTTTTAAATCTTTAGGAGATCATCTAGGTCATTAGAAATTTTATCAAAATTGATAAATGATTTTACCTTGATTGCATATTTATCTAATTCATATCTCAATAAATCATTTTTAGTTATATACCTTGCACATTCATCTTCTTTAGCTTTTAGGCTTGTAGACAAGATTTACAATTAACAACTGAGATGCTTGACCATATCTTCATGTTATTTGGCATCTTTATCCATTCTTGCCTCAAACATATTGAATTATTCCTCAAATTCCTTGATTTTATATTTCATCTTCTTATCAATCTTCATTTATTCATGAGCATTTTTCAATGTAGTCTCATATTCCACCTCATCTTCATCATCATCTAAATGACACCATGTAGACCCTTTTTGATGTGAGAAACTACCTTTCTCAGCCATGAATAGATCTTCATCTTTAATATGACCATCATATTCATGATCATACTCTGAGTCACTCACTTCACTTGCATCTAATGAGCTACAATCTTCTTTGGTATAGAGACTCTTCTTGTCCTTGAAGTACTTCTTGTTATCAAACCTTTTGAATCCCTTTTTTATTTTATCAGCCCTGAATGTTCTCTTACCATCATCATAAATTTTATCATGCTCTTCATCATCATCCTTCTTATACTTATGAAGGTACTTATTAGAGAAATTTCTTATCTCACCACAATTGAAGCATTTGAAGGGTAATTTACCTTTACACTTGCCTAAACCTATTCTCAATTTCCTTAAAATCAAAGTGATTAGTTCATCCTTATATATATCATGAATGTCATCCTCCTTGAGTTTATTACCTTCTAACTTCTTTTTTTTCATTTTATTCTTGAAATTTGCTTCCTTCTTTGGTGGTATATCATCATTATTCCTCATCTCATAGGTAGTAAGGGTGTCATGTTATTGATCCATCTTCAATTGAGTAAGGTCATGACTCTCTTCTATAGTAGATACTTTTAGATCAAAATTGAGGGATAGAGACCTTAATACCTTTTGAACTACAATAGCTTCTTCAAGGTTCTCTCCAAGACCTTTGATGATTTTTACAATCTCATCAATGTTAGGGGTGGAGGTAATCCAAGAAAAAACACACCTGTTCTAATTCCACCTGTCAGGATCTTGCTCCTCAGAAAGAGCACAGTATGATTACCAAATATAAGCAATTGAATATGCGGAAATAACCAGAAACACAAGTAACTAGAATTCACCAATAGCACAGAATATGAGAGACAATACACTATCTTGTATTAACACTTTATAGAAAAGAATACAATCAAAGAGCCGCCACACTCTTTCACCTTACAGAGGTTTGCCACACCTCAAGTGTACAGTAATTCTTCTCACACACACTCTCCTACACAAAAAACGGTCCCAACAACCAACTCACACACAAAATTGGTGTTCACCTCACCAACCAATCAGTAATAACCCTACCGGTACACCAAGCACTCTATAGCACTTCAAGCTGATCTCTCATGAACCTGCAACCTACAATTCAAAGACCAAACTCACATGTAGATCCCCAATGAGCTTGCAACAACCTGAAACTCACAGATCTTACAACTAGAAGGAACTCTTCCTTTCTATCTCATCCATTAACAATACATGCCAATGGGTCTATAAATAGATCCCTAACTTAAACAATAACTTAGACTCTTAATTTAGACAATTATCCTCGCAGCCCAAGACTCTAATTGGTCTCAACATGCAAACTCTTCATTCACTTAACTAACTGTCCATGCAACGAACAGTTCTGGAACACACAGGCGACCGACGTCGGTCGACTTCTTGCCATCACCGGTGGCCTTCTGCACTGGTTTTGACCGACGTCGGTCCTGCTGTCGACGCTAGTGCTCCTGGATCTCAGCAACCTTCTGTTCCACTATTTGTAAAGGGTTGAAGCTTTTAGCTCCACAACCTAACAATCTCCCACTTGGAGATAAACAGCTGCAACCTGTACCTGTACCTGTACTCCGTCTAGTTTTTTCCCTTGGCTTTGTATCCCTCCTCAAGATCACTCTTGAAGACCAACCACCACAAATCCTGTAGTGTAAAACCTGTCAACCAAATTACCTGCCACATCCACATCTACAACCATGTAGAAAAAGAACTTGACCCTGCATAGCATGTGCACCTGCTGCTGGTCCCACTGAACTGCCCTTCAGTATTACTTTCCCGGATTGACTCCAAACTTGTGACAACTCCCACTGCTTGGGAAAACTCAGGTTTAGTACATACCATGCACTCAACCTCATTATGTGAATCAAGACACCTGTTCTATGAACTGTCTAACCATCGGCGTGCTAACCGGTCTCACACAATCATCCTGAAACAAAGTCAACAAGACCTCCATGTCTCTAGAACACACTCATGCCAAAGAATCTTGCTGCTCCTAGATTCTCCATGACACACACCTGAACTAGCTTTACCTTTAGTTCAGCAATACCTGTATATGTAACCCTGCAACAAGCACATCATATAGAAAATAGGATAATGTAGCTAATATTATCCAACCTGGTAAAGAGAAACACAATGATCAAACCTCCATTGCCCTATAGCTAATACAAGATCATATACCCTGATCTACCATCTCACGTATCCATTTCCGCTCTTCTTCATCCTCAACATCCATTCGTCTCTCAGTGCTTACTTCCAGCTGGCAACTCTACCCAAAACACCTATTTGGTTCTCCTCCAAGGAATCACATCCTCATCCATGCCAAGCTCCCACTGTTTCTTGGATCTACCTGTTCTGCTTCTTTAACAACTTCCTGGTTCTATACCATAAGTGAGCAATAAGTAGTGTAAAGAAGGGAAATGATGAATTTAAGAACTTACTTACACCTTCAGTCCTCCGTATGGGTGCTTGAGACTCCATGACAACTAGCTGTCCACCCAAAATTCATCTCAGTGACTGATGCCAGTCACATCTCAGTCTACAGCCGACTGATGTTGGTTCCCTGCGACTGCCTCCCTGCCGACGTCAGTTTCCCTTGGCCAACACCGGTCCTCATCTACCCTGAGTCACCGATGTCGGGCTGCACATAGCCGACGTCGGTCCCTGTCTAGACACCGACACCGGTTTTCCTGCCGACGTCGGTCTCTATGTTTTTCTAGTGAGACCTGACTTTTTTCCACGAGCTCCTTTTGGATCAAACCCTTGTCCAAATCACCCTTGCTCTGCTCAGAATTCCTCTGCATCTTGTGCTGAACTCTGTCCATCACTTTCTCCTTGAAAACCAAGGCTTTCTTGTTCTTGTCACTAACATCAGATTCCTCAAGAAACATCACCTTCTTCTTCTGCATATAGTAACCATGATCCATGCCTTCCAAATCTGAAAGCATACTCTTTGACTCAAGAACAAGCATCTCCTTCTTATCTATGTGACCAAGCCTATTAAGCCACATCTCCGAATCTACAACTAAAGTAGATAACCCAGAAAGAGAATCAATAATACAAGTAGATAGATAAAGCGTACCTACTTTCTTACCTCTAGCTACAACAAGTGTACCCTTGGTAACCTTCCAAGAGTCCGCTGTGAGAGTTACTGTGCAACCCTCATCACCCAAACTTCTAACAAAAATCAGATTCTGCTTCAGAACTAGGACATGCATGACCTCCTTTAATACCCATGTGTCACCTGTCTGCAATTTCAGCTTCACTTTTCCTTTGCCAACAATCTGACAAGGCTTACCATCCCCTACACAAATTTCTCCAAAGTCTCCCTAGACATACTCATGAAAAAATTCCCTATGTGGGGATGCATGAAAAGAGGCACCAGAATCTAAAACCCAAGATTCTACTTTATCCAAAGAACATACCAGAGCATCTTGTGCAACGTAATCCATAACATCTGCTTCTTCTCCATGTCCTTCATGCTAATCTTCACCTGATCTGCAGTCTCTCTTTAAGTGCCCTTACTTTCCACATTTCCAACAGGTTATTCTGCCATACCTGAACTTGGATCTTCTACCTGTCTTTGACCTTGATCTCCCACGCTCTATCTTCTCTCTTGGCCTTCCTCTACCTTCAACACTCAAAGCATCACCTGATGATTCACCTGTGCTTTTCCTGCGTATCTCTTCATTCAAGATCACAATCACAACATCATCCACTTTTAAGACTTTTGAAGGAGACACAGTATTAGAAACTGCCATTACCAAACCTTCCCAACTTTTAGGTAATGAACACAAGATTAAGAGAGCTCTAATTTCATCATCAAATACAATATTGACTGAACTTAACTGGTTTACCAAACCATGGAAATCACTAAGATGGATATGAACAGATCCACCTTCCAACATTTGTAAATTAAATAAACGCTTCATAAGAAATACCTTATTAGAAGCCGAGGGTTTTTCATACAAATTTGCCAAAGATTTCATCAACTCCACTGTTGTCTTACACTGTGATAAGCTGGAAATCACAAATGATTCAAGACTCAATCTAATAGATCCCAGAGCCTTCCGATCAAGAACCTCCCATTCTTCATCTTTCATATCCGAGGGTTTGCTAGCAACCCCCCAACGATAAGTACAAGTCTTTCTGATATAGATAGTCCTCAATCTGCATCCTCCATAATTGGTAGTTCTTGCCATTAAACTTTTCCATTCGTAGCTGACTGTTTTCTGCCATTGCTCAACTCCCACTCAAATAGAAACCCTGTGAGTAACCTGTAATCAAAACACACTACCCAGATCTAAACCAATCTGTTAGTATCCCAACCAAAAGCTCTGATACCACTTGTTAGGGGTGGAGGTAATCCAAGAACAAACACACCTATTCTAATTCCACCTGTTAGGATCTTGCTCCTCAGAAAAAGTACAGTATGATTACCAAATATAAGCAATTGAATATGCGGAAATAACCAGAAACACAAGTAACTAGAATTCACCAATATCACAGAATATGAGAGACAATACACTATCTTGTATTAACACTTTACAGAAAAGAATACAATCAAAGAGCCACCACACTCTTTCACCTTACAGAGGTTTGCCACACCTCAAGTGTATAGTAATTCTTCTCACACACACTCTCCTACACAAAAAACGGTCCCAACAACCAACTCACACACAGAATTGGTGTTCATCTCACCAACCAGTCAGTAATAACCCTGCCGGTACACCAAGCACTCTATAGCACTTCAAGCTGATCTCTCATGAACCTGCAACCTGCAATTCAAAGACCAAACTCACATGTAGATCCCCAATGAGCTTGCAACAACCTGCAACTCACAGATCTTACAACTAGAAGGAATTCTTCCTTTCTATCTCATCCATTAACAATACATGCCAATGGGTCTATAAATAGATCCCTAACTTAAACAATAACTTAGACTCTTAATTTAGACAATTATCCTCGCAGCCCAAGACTCTAACTGGTCTCAACATGCAAACTCTTCGTTCACTTAACTAACTGTCCGTGCAATGAATAGTTCTAGAACACACAGGCGACCGACGTCGGTCGACTTCCTGCCGTCGCCGGTGGCCTTCTGTACTGGTTTTGACCGACGTCGGTCCTGCTGTCGACGCCGGTGCTCCTGGATCTCAGCAACCTTCTGTTCCACTATTTGCAAAGGGTTGAAGCTTTTAGCTCCACAACCTAACAATCAACTCTCTAAAAAAATGATGCCATAGTATCTTCTTTGTTTATTTTGAGACTTTCATATTGCCTTCTGTGAGTCTACAACTTAACAACCTTGACCTTTGAATCTCCTTCATAAATGATATAAATTTTATCCCATATCTCTTTACTAGATTTACAATGGATGAAATTATTATATTCAGTCTCTAAAAGACCATAAGTGATAGCATTCATTGCCTTAGAATTATTCTCAAACAACTTCTTGTCCATAACACTAGATGGAGGGATAGTGGGAGAAACATATCCATCCACAATAGATTACCAAAAATCAAACCCAAGAGACATAATGTATATCCTCATCCTAGCACTCTAAAATTCATAATTGGATACATTAAACATTGGTGATTTCTTAGTAGAGAAACCTCCTTGATGAATACCAATATTGTACCTTGGCTCACCTTTAAGCTATTAAATTTTTAACAAAGGACCTACTCTGATACCAATTTTTAGAAGTATAATCACTGAGAAGGGGTGAATCGATGATCCCATATATTTCAATTATAATTTCATCTCTTTAAAACTATTAAACAATCAACATATATCAACTTGATCAAGAAACATTAACAAGAGAGCTCATTCATTTAATGCATACATAATATCGAACACATAACACATAGTTCCTATAGGAAACCCTCATGGTAATTAAAACTCACTCTCAAGCCTAAAACACATGGACTACTATCCTATAATAAATTACAAACAAGAGATTGATCAACCTTTTTAGACTAGCAAACCTTGATCATATTGTCCTGACTAAAGGTATTTAGTAAAACACCTATTTCATAAGGAACAACTACACTTAAGGAATACCAAGTTATTTAGACCCTCATTTAAACACCTCCACATTATAAATGATGTATTCAAAACCTAATGATCTATATCTATTTTATAACACCTATATAGACTCTCTTTATCTCATACAGGCCTCTCACATAGGCAGACCACAATATCTATCCTTCTTCACTCAAACTATCCTCATATGCACACTCAAACCTCTTTGAATATCCTCATATTGTACGAGCATTTTTATGGAATCATAAATATGACCTAAAACTCATACACATAGTCATAAATCTACTATGCTCATCAGCTAGTCACTCTTCCTCTCCTTCGCTCAATAACTCTCATACAAGCCTTCTCTAAAATATTACATCCAAGCCTAGAAACCAACACATTTGGTGTGTGTGTGTGTGTGTGTGTGTATATATATATATATATATATATATATATATATATATATATATATATATATATAATTAATTAACAAAGCCAAAATATTTCCTTGTTAGCCATAATACATGCCTTCACCCTTAAGGCATCTCACATGGGTCAGACTTGAGCATAATCCACTTTCAAATAGGCTTAAGTCACTTTTAGGTCATATGGAGACCAATTAAACTCTTTTACACTTATTCAAGTAAATAAATAACTTAGGAACACTTTATTAAAGGATGTACCCATTCTACATTATCTATAGGTCCCATTTAAGTGTCCATATCCATCACAATACCCTTCTACTTAAGCATAAAATGCTTAAGCAATATTATATGCACACAGTCATTATGAATGAACACACAATCACCTTCTAAACCTTTATTAATACTAAATACAATTGTTTAATAATTTTTTATTCACATATATAATTATTATGGAGTCTACAACACTCCCAAATATCCAATTCATCAAGACATATTGAAACTATATCAAATCAAGTTTGAATATCCTTCTCAGGTGACTTGTAGAACATATATGAAAACATAGTCAATTTTGAACTTTAATAGATATGTTTTTACATAATTTCATATATTTAAATCTATATTTATATATTCATCTTGGATTTTTCTACAAGTTCTCTTTTTATAGCATGAGCAAATTCTTCCTTGATCAAAATATATGGTCCAAAAACCATAGACTAGTTTTTTCCTTTGTTAAATTCAAATATTCAAAAGAAAATAATTACAATTAAAATTTGAACACTATGCTCACATCTAATTTTATCTCAAATTTATATGAATATTTCATCATTGATCTTCTCTAAACTTTAACACATAAGTTCCAATGCTCAACTGTTAAACCTCAATAACTTTGACCTCATCTTGTGCAATCTAGAAACTTCGATTCAATGCACTCTATCAATCTTATGTACGTATCTCACTCTTTAAAAAATCTAAATAGCTATCACTTTAGCCTATTGAATTTAATATGCACCATTAAATTATATTTGTATGATCACCTACTCATCGTTGATCCTTAGAATAATCTTGATCTTTATCTTTACTCAGTATTAAACATAGAACACTTGGTACCATCTCACTACTTCCTAACATCTTGGAGAAAACACACATCATCAATATCTTTGAGAGTTTTTTGAACATTACCTTATGAAAAATTGACCAAGTATGGGGACCATTTCAATCTATATAAGTAGCCAAATTTTAACCTCAATAACTTCTTATGTGCCTAGATGTATGATCTCAAACTTCGACCATATGATCTCCTCACATAAGATAATCTATCCATATAACAAACTTCTCTTGAAAATTTTTCATGCGTGAGATATAATACCAATATTATGATCACTTAGATTTTTTTTCCATAGAGCCAAATATGTCAAAACCTACTTAGAAGGTTAGCTTTACACATACATATTTGTTGATGCGCTTCATGACATGACCTAAAAATTAGCACAAATCAACTAGGCTCAAAACTGAACAAACCCATATGATCATCTTGTTTTGAAACATTCACATGTGTGAGATATGTTATCATTAAAATTATTACTTGGATATTCTTAACACATTGAAATTTTGGATAAGTATGGGAAAATATTGTTAAAATGCCTGAGAACCCAACTTTGCACCTATATATCTTTGACTGTGCTTAAGTGCATGACCTAAGATTTAGTGCATAAAAACTAGAGACTAATGTGATCACAACCATATGACCAACTCCCCATGACTCATTCCCATGTGGTAATGGTGATGTCATCAAACTACCAACTCAATTTTTTTTCCAATGGATCCAAAGTGTCTAGATGAAAACTATGGATAACTAGATGAATTCCAGTTATGCACATAAACACTCAAAGCATAGAAAATATCTTAGGAACATCTTACACATTCTCAATACTCCATAATCATCCATAAACATCCTTAATCATACTAAAATTGAAGATCAAATAAGCCAACTTCAACTACACTAGGACAAGTACATTACACACTTTGTTATTGTCACATAGACTACTAAGGCACTTCATCCACTCACCAAGACACCTCCATGACATCATTGACAACTCTCCAACACATAATAGGTTTTATTGATAGTTTTTTATGTTTTAAAGGTTTAAGAGAGAGTTGAAAGATGATAATCATTGGAGATGGTTAATTGGGACCTAATATAACCCTTTATGCTCATTTGTTTCTTCAGATAAATACATAGATACTTCTGTTATCTCCTTTAATTCAAGTAGTCCAAACTAGCATAGTGAATGGAAGATGATCATCAAGTGAGAAGGTGATAAATCTAATTAAGAGGCCTTTTAAGGTCTTCTTGATATATTTAAGGATAATATGACTCTTTACATATGTCATATCACCTCTTTCATGGATTTTATTAGAAAACTCAAGGTCACTTAAATGACAAGTGTGAGAAATGAGTGAAAGAAGGATGATGGTGTTTACAGGCAATGAGAACACTTGTCAGAAGAAAACCAATGATTAGGGACACATACAATACATGTTATATATTATTCTTACCCCACCATCATAGTGAACATGTGGAATCTTTCCATAGTCTAATTTGGACTGCTCAAGAGAGGCCAAATGATGAAGACAATTTCCAAGAATGTTGTTGAAGAGTCCTATGCCAGTTTTGAGGAGTTTTCTTGCCTTGGAGGGAAATTTTACAAAGATAAATTTCATGTAATATTTCATACTCTACTCCTATGTAAAATAAATTATTCTCATGCCTTGATAATTATAATTATGACCCTTAATCTCCATTTCTCTCTCCTCTCTCATATTTTAGAAGTACTAGCCATTTTGGCTCTTGTTTCCTAATTCCACACCATGTATGATGAAGCCTTATTGGTTTGATGTTATAATTTTTCTTTTAATAATACATGAAATATGGTTTTTAGTTGACAAACATCTTGCCTATGTGTGTGAAGTGTTGTATGGTGAGGTCTAGTGATAAGCTCTATCTTTGTTCCTCTTTATCCTTTCATGTTTAGTGCAAGAAGTTCTCATTATAATAGGTCATATAGAGTGCATCTAGTGTGTTTGGATTCCTTCAAGTGTTAATCTATTATATTATATAATCTAACCTTTGATACATTTATTTTGAGTAGTCTCTTGCATATCACCTCTATATTTAAATACTAATGCCAGAACATCTTAGGACTTTAAATCTAGTGTTGTAGGTCTTGTTTCTTACTATAAGTGTATGATGATCTTGTGGAGATAATTATGTTGTATCACCCCCTTAGATTATTTTAATTTCATTAATATTTATACTCCCTTTTCACACAAGTAATTAGTTAGTATAGGTGATAAGCACTTAAAGGTCAATTTAGGGAGCTAGCCCTTAAATCTAGAGGTCTACCTCTACTATAGGCAACCCATGGAATTAGAGGTATTAAATGTTGCCCAAATCTTAGAGTAGGCTTGAAAAAGCCCCTCTAGGGTGTGATATTTGGTTCCAATAGAAATAACTTGGAGTAATATCATGAATAGTGTGAATATAACCATAGTTATCTATAACACCATCATTGGTAACATGTTGATTTTTAGATTTCATAAGCATTTGAGTTTTAGTAGGAGGAGGGGAAGGATCAAATTGTATTATGAGAAAATATTGATGTTTGGATTACTTGAGGGATTCTTACAAATATTTAGGATAAAGGGTCCTAACATGATATTAAAATATAATATGAATATCATTAGTGAATAAGTGGAAGATATTATCTTTCAACATGCTATGTTCAACTTTATTGGACAAGGTTTTCCATTTTTCAATGAACACATGCAAAATTTTAGATTATGATTGTTTATAGTTGATTAACCAAGATAAACTATTTTTAGGAAGATCATTAGTTTGAAATTCTTGTACCAATGCATTAAATAAACTTTCTAAACTATATATAGTAGAATATTTGAGCTGATTATACCAATCTAAATCATCACTTGAAAAGGTTTTAGTTAGGAACTTGGTGTCAGAAAAGGCATTGAGATTAATCTAATATTTATACAAGTTTCCAAAATCTTTTAAATGCAAATAAGGATCAATGGATCCATTATAAGTGATAGTAGGAACAATACCACAAATTTCTATGTTATGAATTTAAAGTATTAAGGGTTCATTTTTTATATGTTTGATAGTTTTGTTAAGAAGTGTAGGTTGAGGTATAAACTTACCTTTTCAATCTCTATGGGGGCCTATGCGACATTAGGATTTTTCACTCCCCATTGAGTAGGTTGAGGATGATTTTGTAACTACAAAATTTGGTTTTGCATTTATATCATTTTATTCGTACTATTAGTTTGAAATGTTTCCATTTGGTACATGGATTTAATAAAAATTGGTTAATGTTGATAGTGGATAGAGTAATAGAAAGGTCTTGATATGTAATATAGGTATCCTTAACTTAATTATGAATATGAACACTTTGAGTGGGATCATTAGAGGAAAAACTGAACATAGTAGTTCAGATACTAGGCAAGGTGGAAAAAAAAGTAGTAGAGAAAGTTGAAGGGATGGAAGAAAAAGTGGGTATTAAAGAAGAAAATGTCATGGAAGAAATCATAGGGTTACTTGACCCAAGGATTGTAGATAAGTTGTGCATAGGTGAAGATGGACACTCAAGGTAAGGTCTCATCATAAGATTGTAGATGATTGTGGGATCCTTTCCTTGATGATGTTGGGTTTTTTTTATAAAGAGTATCATTTCAAAAATATATTTGATATCACTCTCATCCTCAACTATAGGAATTTTTTGAGGATAGTTAAGTGGATCAAAAGGTTTGGGAGGAGGTGACCCATATTTTTTGGTTCTAGTGTCCATATGGACATTTTTGACATCTATATATTCTACATAAGTATAGGGAAAGTGAAAATCAAGATGTTTAAGAGGGTTAGTTAAAGTCACCATATCATTTTGAATGTGTATTTTAGTTTCTTCAAAAATGTACTTCATGGTAAAAAGTGAAGATAGTAGTAGAAAGATAGAAACCTACTAGGTCAAGTTATTCGATCGAGTTGGAAAAAGAGTAAAAATTAATAGTAGAAAAACTAATTGATTTGAGATGGTAGACTTATATAGGCATACATAAAAAAGAAATAGTCTAAATCTGATTGAGTTGAGTTGGTAAATTTATTTAGGTAGATTGAAAAAATTAATGATTTTGACAAATTACTAAGTCAAGCTGGTTGACAAAGTTGTACAAGCTGGAAATAGACAAAGGTTGGGCATCCTATTAAGTCAATCTTTTTGATAGAGCTGTAAATGCAGGAGATAGATAGATGTTAGACAAAGTAATAATTTAAACTAATTTATTTATTATTATACATGAGAAAATATATATTTTGGATATCCTACTAAGTCAAGATGGTCAAATTCAATGTATAGGCTAGAAAATATAGAATTTGGATAAATTACTAAGTGAGCTAGTCAACTCAATTGTACAAACTAAAAAACACATAGTTTAGATAACCTACTAAGTCAAGTAGGTTAACTTAGTTGTAAATGATTGAAAATACAAAGTTTGGATAGCTTATTAAGTCGAGTTGATTGAATTAGTTATACAAGAAGGATAAATACAAAATGATACTAAGTCGTGTTGGTTGACTTAGTTGAATCTAAAGAAAAAACATTAATTTAAACTATATAGTTTTTAATCCAAAAATAAAGTAGACAAAATACTAAACAAAAACAACACATAATTGTATTGACACTATTCAATACAATTTACAATACAATAGAGAATAGCAAGTAGTAAGTAGAAAATATAATTTGTAACTACTAATGATAACTAATTGTCTGAAAAAAATTAGGAAGCTATATTAAAACCTTTTGATTGATTTTTAGGCTTCCATAGATATTTTCTTGTCCATTGGATAGTGACAACCCAATATTTTAGAATTCCAACTATGGATAAAGTGTGGGTGAGATTAATTACTAAGAAATGAAGGTGAATTACCTTATTTATTCTTAAATTAAAAGGTACACAACAACATCAGATAGTCCAATCTAGTTAGAAAACATAATATAACACAGTCAAGTAAGTTGATCTAGTCTGTTGTGAAAGTAATCCAAAATCAAACATAGTTAGGCAGGTTGACTTAGTTTGTTTGATAAAGTAGATAGACAAAGAACTAAGTCAACCAGGTCATGTTAGTTGACTATGTGATATAATTTTAAAGAACTAAAAACATGGTAATGACAGTCTAAAAATTGAAATGTTGAATAATTTTATTAAAATACATAAGTGAAAAATTTAGTTAATTGACAAAAATATAAGTATGAAGCTTGTTAAGAGTGAACCTTTAAAATATAGCTAGGTAAACTAGGTCAAATTTGCTGGTTAATTAAAAATGCTAAGAATTTAATTGTTGATTATATTATCGAGCCCTGATTGAGTCGTACAGAGGTAAAAATATTAAAAACATAGATGTTAAATTGGTTTGACTAGGTCAACTTAGTCTATAGATAGCTAAAAACTGAAAGCATTAAAAAGAAAAAAGGTCGACCAACATGATCTAGTTTATTGAAAATTTGAAAATTAAAATTGCTAAAATAAACTAGGTCAACCAACTCAACTTAATTGGTTGTAATTAAAAATTTAGAAAAAAATTAAAATGATATAGTTGACCAACATGATTTAGTTTTTTGGAAATGAAACTTTGTAAACGAAAAAAATGGATTAACCAACACAATCTAGTTGATTGCAGAAATAAAACCTATAAAGAAAGAAGAAGACTCATTCAACCAATGTGATTTAGTTGACTACAAAAATAAAACTTATAAATAGAGAAAAAAATTGGGTGGACCAACGTGAACTAGTTGACTATAAAACATGGATATATACATAGAATAAATGACTAGATTGGCTAGCTTGATTTAATTAAATAGAGATGAAAAACCTGTGAACAACAGAAAAAATTAGGTTGACCAATGTGACCTAATTGACTATGGATCTTGAATCTACAGACAAATATTATGACTAGATTGAATAACGTGATCTAGTTGACTATAAATAAAAAATCAAAAATGAAATGGTTAAGCTCACGTCAGTTTCACAAGAATGTATCAAAAAAATTAAGATATATACACAAATTATTTGACTTAGTAAATCTAAGATTGAATAAGGTAATCAACTAACATTTATTGTGATACTATTTATATTGAAAACATGACAAAGTTAGACCTACTAAAGCTAACCAAGGGGTGTTTTACCACACAACACCAAAGGAGACAGTTCCAAAGCCTCTAGGAAAATGATACTATGCAATAACCTTAGCTAGGTTTAAGTACATAAAATAAAACTAATCTTATGATCACCAAAACTTATGGCACAAATGGAGATGGTTAAACACAAACAAAAATTAAGGATCATGGTAGGCAAATGGGGCATAGATCACCTAAAGTGAAAGATGTAAATCAAATAAATCCCTATATCTATACTAATTTTAAGCACAAAGGTATATAATCAAGGAGTTATACATTCAAAACATATTACTTATACAATATATATATATCAAATGAAATAGAAAGAATTATGAAAACTTACCTTGGGAAGACATGTTGAGTCTCAATATCTCCCTTGACTAATGGTGATTTGTAAATAAATATCACTGTATATAAATCATATATAGGCTAAAATACTCCTAATTTTCATCCAAGACTTCATGTAAGATAATTAATCTTCTATCCAAGGAAAACCCTAAGCAATGGTTCCTTCAAATGTAAATTTAATAGAATTACAAATAGAAAGGACATGAATTTTAATGTTACTCTTTATTGGATTGAAATGAACCTTGAACTTATAGAAATGGATAATAATTAATCCTTTCTTAAATTTAGTTGATGAGGTTGGCCAATATGACCCAATTTTTTAGAAAAAATTACTATTAGGCCTTAAACTAAGTCAACCAGACTGACTTAGTTCTATAACATGTGTTTAGAATTTTATAATAGGATTGAACCAATTGAATTAGTATGAAAAAATGGTGTTTACTTTGTTAGGGGTTATTTAAATGGGTAAATGCTTATGGAAATGTGTAAATGAGGTTTTAATTATTTGGGGAGTTAGATAAGTGATATTTATAATGGGTTTAGGTACTGATAGAGTTGACCAACAAAATTGAAAAACACCAATGTTATTCCCACCCCTTTCCTAGTGCATCCTTTAAGACATGAACTCAAATAGATTGAACTCAACATGTTCCTACAAGAGAAAAAATGTTAGTAAATGATAAAGTTTTAAAATATCATGTGTATACGTATTCCTTATGATTAATTTAATGTTATTTCCCATGCCATTTTGAGAGGTATTTTTCAAATATTACCCTTGTAGAGGAATTGGAAAATGTATAAGGTTCACTATATCCCATGAAGGCAAAGTATTTATTGAATTCAATAGCCACATATATATGAAAATTGTGGGGTTTTGAGCTTGGAATATAGATAATGTGAAAAACTTGTTCTAGAGATCCATTACTTAACTGGCTTTAAAACACAAATTAGATATCAACATAATTTATTAACCTTTACACAAAATTATTATTATATTCAATTTATTTTCATTGAGGTTAGGTTGAAGACATGTTTTCTTCTCTTTTATGTTTTTTTATTTTACTTCAATGAGAATGTTTAACAATTTTAGCTCTTGATTATTATGGAATGATTATAAATTTTTAGTCATATACAAATGTATTGATATTTTAAAGGCTTGTTTTAAGTCTGTAGAAATGAAGAGTATGCTCTTGACATGAGAAGATCATATATATATATATATATATATATATATATATATATATATATATATATATATATATATATATATATATATATATATATATATATATATATATATATATATATATATTAGATTTGTATTTCTAGTGTTGGTTAAAAATCTTTTGAACATTAATTGGGGTGTATTGTATCCTTATTAATGGAATTTTTTTCTAATGTTATATATCTATCAAATTATTTCCTCGTGCATATATCAAAATTTTACTACGTTTCCACAAATATAAAAAACAACCCCAAAAATATTTTTTGTTATGTTGAATTAAGACCTCACATAATCAATTGTTTATATTTTTGAACATTTTTGGGCCCTATGAAGCTCAATCTTCAATAAGAAGATATTACATGTATCTCAATTTATATGCATAAATAAATATTATTCATCAATTATCTGTTATTGATTTATATCAAGGAGGTGTAAATTTTATATAAGGTATAATTTTTAATAAAAATTGTAGATTTTATAACTTTAAATGTTTGCTTACATTTCACATGAAAATAAAGAAATTTAGTGAAAAAGTAGTGTCATGAAAAAAATTATTCGTAGATAAGGTTGACTGTCAAATATCGACCCTTCCCTAATGATCCACATCATCTTAAAATTTAAATTCAATAATGAGAAGGGAATTAACGACGATTTTAGTTAGCTCTAGTTTGGTTTAGTGTAGTGAATATTGTAATGGAAAGGAATAATATACAAAAATGGATAACATTTTTTAAACTAAAAAATCATTTATTTAAATATTTATTATATTCATATGGATGATTCAAAAAAATCAAAATTCAAAATTTATGCATAATGCATGCCTAATACAAAAATGTACTATATATAAGCCTAATATGTTGTATCCTAAAATAATGAAATTAAATGACAAAACCATTTTTCAATAAGAAAAATGGTGTACTATATTGGCTTTAATAATGCGAATGTCTTAAATTAAAAAAAATAAATAGATGGAGATTCAAACCTAGCCAAGTTTATTTATTATGGTTATAGAGTTTCAAACATAGTTAATAGTGTTACACTAATATATTCTAAAAAACATACTAGGTGCTTAAAACATCAAAACAAGTTATAGGGAAACTATAATGTCCCATAGTTAGCATTATCCAATGGTGGGACCTTTTGCTTGCTCTGTTAGGAGGAAACTCCCATTGTTTTATTTAAAACGAGTAAAATACATGCCCATTGACACATGCTCATAGGGATGGATTCCATCATCAAAATTAGTTTATGAAGAATATATGGGTGTGGAAAAGTGTCATATAATATTTTAAATAATTTTCTCACACACTTTAGATATTACATTGGCCATTTAATAATGTAATACCATTTCAACATATCATTTCCTTGATGTTTGGAGTTTTCATTGATAAAAAGTATCATTTTACCAGTATAATCAAGATCACTCTCATCCTCAACTATATGATTTTTTTGAGAATAGCTAAGTGGATCCCAAATTTTGGGAGCAGGTGACCCATAATTTTTGGTTCTAGTGGCTACATGGACATTATTGACATCTAGATTTTATATGGAAGTATAATGAAGGTGAGAATGCAGATGATTATGATGGTTAGTTGAAGTCATCATATCATTTTGAGTGTGTATTTTTATTTCATCAAAATGTACTACATGGTAAAAAGTGAATATAGAATTAGAAATATGGAAACCTATTAGGTCGAGCTTGTTGACCAAGTTGGACAGAGAGTAAAAAGTAATAGTCTATAAACTAACTAAGTCAAGCTAGTCAAATTAGTTAGGTAGATATAAAAAAGACATTATGAAATTGACTGAGTTGAGTTAGTAGACTTAGTTAGGAAAATATAAAAAGTAACAATTTTAACAAATTACTAAGTCAAGATGGTCGACTAAGTTGTATAAGTAGGAAATAGACAAATTTTGGACAACCTACTAAGTTGTAAATTTAGGAGACAGATAGAGGTTGGATAACCTACTAAGTTGAGTTGGTAAAATTTGTTTTATAGGTAGGAAAATATAGAGTTTGGATAACCTACTAATTCAAGCTAGTCAACTTAGTTATACAAGCGAGAAAATATAGAATTTGTATAGCCTATTAATTCAAACCGATCAACTTAGTTGCACTAGCTAGAAAATACATAGTTTGGACAACTTATTAAGTTGAATGGAACAAATTAGTTGTAAAGGATGGATAATACAAAGTTTGGATATTATATTAAGTTGATCAACTTAGTTGTACAGATAGGAAAAATATAGAATGATACTAATTCATGTTGATCAACTTCATTGAATCTGAAAAAATATATATATTAGTTTAAACTATGTCATTTTTAAGGCGAAAGTAAAGTAGATAGAATATTGAACTATGTAACATAACATAAGATTGTATTGACATTGGTTAATACAATATGCAATGAAATAAAGAATTATAGGCAATAAGTAGAAAATATAATTTCATAACTATTAATGCTAACTATTTATCTAAAAAGAAGATTAGGAAGTTGCACTAAAAGGTTTTCATTAATTTATAGGCTTCCATAGATATTTGCTTGTCTGTTAGATAGTGACTGTCTAATGTTTCAAAGAGATAACTATGGAGGAAGTTTCATTCTCATAGTACACTAAACCTAATTTCAAGGGTAAGCTAGAAGTAACTTATTAGCACTAAATACTAACCAATGCATCATAAGATCAAATAAAAGGCTAGATTCCTAAGGTTCAATTTAAATGTAAATCCTAGGCATTTCTAAAATAACATGAGGTATGTAGAAACTCAAGACAATGTTTACCTCTGTATTATGGCTATGAGTATTAGGAAAAGTGCTTCACATCATGATATCTATAAAAAATAGACAAAGTCCATAAATAGAGTATCATGTAGACATTAACAATATTAGCTATGTAGAATTAAAACTACCAATACACAGTTTCTAGGAAAATCAAGACAAAGTGAAAATAAGGGAAAAAATCAAGTTTCAAAAACCAATGTGCATTTTTAAAAGTAAATAATCATGAAACTAACTATTTTAAAATAAAATATGAGATAATTACTTAAAAATTAAAGTTAATTACCTTTCTTATGTTAAAATTAAAAGACAGAGCAAGATCATATAGTTTGATCTAGCTAATAAACAAAATAGAACACAGTCAGTTGGGTCGATCTAGTCTATTATGAAAATAGGCTGAAATAAAATAGATTTAGTGAGGTCAACTTAGTTTATTTATAATATTAGATAGATACAAAGCTAAGTCATCCATTTTGACTTAATTGATCATAAGATACAATTTTATAGAATGAAAAAAATGGTAAAGATAGTTTATAAATTGAAATGCTAAATAATTTTACTAAAAGACAAATGATAAACTAAGGTAATTGACAAAAAATGAAGTATTAAGCTTGTTAAGAGTGAACCTAAAAAATATAACTAGGTCGACCAGGTTGACTTAGTTGGTTAAATGAAAATGTTGAGAATATGATTGTTGACTATATTATCCAAGCCTAATTGAGTCCTACAAAGGCAAAATTATTAAAAGTATATATGTTAAATAGGGTCAACTAGGTTGACTTAGCTTATAGATAGCTAAAAATTGAAAGAAATAAAATGAAACTAGATCTACCAATGTGATCTAGTTTATTGAAAAACTAAAAATTAAAAATGTTGAAATGAACTAGGTTGAACTTAGTTATAAGTGAAAATTTAGAAAATAGTATAATGATAGAGTCAACTAGCATGACTTAGTTTTTTTGAAATCAAACTATGTAAGTAAAAAAATTGTATCGACTAATGCAATTTAATTTACTGTAAAAATTAAACCTATAAACAAAGAAGAAGAATATATCGACCAACATGATCTATTTGACTACAACAAGAAAACATGTAAATAGAGGACAAAATTGGATCAACCAAGGTGACCTAGTTGACTATATACCCTAGATTTGTAGATAGAATAAATTATTTGATTTACCAACCTCATTTAGTTGGCTAGAGATAAAAAAATGTATAAATAAATGACAAACTTGGTCGACTAATATGACATAATTGACTATGGATCTTAAATATGTAGACATAGGTTAAGGATAAACCAACCAACATGATTTAGTTTAATGTAAATAAAAATAAAAAATGTAAGAGTTAAGTTCATGTTAGGTTCACCATAATGTATGCCAAAAATTAAGATAGATCTAAGGCTTATCTAATAGGGTAATCAACTAACATCTATTATGATACTATTTATATTGAAAACATAACCAAGTTGGATCCCCTAAACTTAAGGGGTATCTTACCACACAACACCAAAAGAGAGGGTTGTAAAGCCTCTAGGAAAATGATACTATGTAATAATATTACCTAGGTCTAAGTACATAAAATAAAAGTGATCTAGTGATCACCAAAGATTATGGCATAAATGGAGATGGTTAAACACAAATAAATAATCAAGGGATCATGGTAAGAAAATGAGGGCCTAGTTTACCTAAAGTGGAAGATGAAAAGAAAATTAATCCCTATATATATATATATATATATATATATACTAAGTTTAATCATATAGGTAATCCAATTAAGGAGTTAAACATTCAACATGTATTACTTATGCAATATCTATATATCAAATGAAATAGAAAGAGTTAAGAATACTTACCTTGGGTGAACATATCAAGTCTCAATCTCTCCCTTGGCCAATGGTGCTTTGTAATATGTTTTTGTGTCTTTATAAGGATCACACTATATAAAACATCTGTAGGCTAAAATAATCATACTCTGCACCCAAGACTTCTCTCAAGACAAGTAATGTTTTATTTAAGACAAACCCTAAATAATGGCTCCTTCAAATGCAAATTAAGTAGAATTACAAATTGTAATGATGTGAAAATGAATATTCATCTCTATCATATTGAAATAATCCTTGTATTTATAGCAATGGACAATCCTTAACCTTTTCAGAAATTTAACTGATGAGGTTGGCTAGCCACAACCTAGTTTGCTATAAAAAGTTAATTTAGGCCTCAAACTAAGTTGACCAAGTTGACTTAGTTTTATAACATGCACTTAGAATTTTTATAGAATGATCAACCTAACCTAATTAGTAGGAAAAGAGGGTTTTTTCCTAGTTATGGGACATTTTAAATGGTAAATGTTATGGGGTTTAGATTTCTTAGTGAGTTGGATAAGCAGGATTTGTAATGGGTTTAGGAAATAATAAAGTTGACCAACCATATTGTAAAGCACCAATAGTTTTCCCACCCCTTTCTTGGTGTACCATTTATGACATGAACTAAAATAAATCAAAATTTGACATGTTTCTACAAGAGATAAAGCATCACTAAATGATAAATTTTAAAAATATTATGTGGATACACATTACTTATGATTAATTTAATGTTATTCTACATGCCATTTTGAGCTGTATTTTTATAATAATACCCTTGTAACATGAGTAATTGGAAAATGTGTAGGGTTTATTATATCCCATGGGGGCCAAAGTATTTCTTGAATTCAATAACCACATATATGTGAAAATTATGGTGTTTTGAGCTTGGATTGTAGATAATGTGAAAAGTTTATCCTAGAGTTTTATTACTTAACTTGGTTTCAACCACAAATTAGATATCAACATAATTTCTTACCATTTACATAAAAGCATTATTGTCTTCAATTGATTTTCATTGTTTTTAGATTCAAGACATGTTTTCTTCTCTTTTATGCTTTGTTTATTGTAATTGGAATGTTTAAAAATTTTAGCACTTGCTTATTTATAACTTTTTAGTCATATACAAATGTATTGATATTTTAAAGGCTTGTTGTTAGTCTAGAGATATGAAGAGTATGTTCTTAACATGAATAGATCACATTTGTTTTTTTTAAGATTTACATTTTTAGTGTTGGTTAATAAGCTTTTGAACATGTTTTGGGGTGTATTATATCCTTTTTGATGGAAATTTTTATTTAATATTATATATCTATCAAATGATTTCCACATACATATATTAACATTTCCTTAGGTTGCGACATATGTAAAACACCAACCCCCAAAATATTTTTTGTTATGTTGAATGAATACCTCACATAATTGATTGTCAATATTTTTGAACATTTTTGGGGCCTGTGAATCTCATATATTTAATAAGAAGACCCATGTATCTCAATTTATATGCATAGATAAATGTTATCCATAAATTATATGATATTGGTTTATATCAAGGAGGTGTCAATTTCATACAAGGTATAATTTTTAATAAAAATCATAGATTTTATAGCTTTAAATACTTTCTTACAACTAACATGAAAATAAAGACATTAGTGAAAGAGTAGTGTCATGAAAAATAAATTGTTCATGGATAAGGTTGACTGTCAAATATCTTCCCTTCCCTAATGATCCACATCATTTTAGAAGTTAAATTCAATAATGAGAAGGGAATTAACAAGGATTTTAGTTAGCTCTAGTTTGGTTTAGTGTAGTGAATATTCTAATGAAGAAGATTAATATACAAAAATGAATAAGATGTTTTAAATAAAAAAATTGATTTATTTAAATATTAATTATCTTAATATGGATGATTCAAAAAAAACAAACTCAATGTTATAAAAAATGACATGCGCAATACATAGATTTACTCTCTCTCTCTCTCTCTCTCTCTCTATATATATATATATATATATATATATATATATATATATATATATATATATATATATATATATATATATATATATGTCTAATGTGTTGTATCCTAGAATAATGAAATTTAATGACATAACCATTGTTTCAATAAGAAAAATGGTGTATATTGGATTTAATAGTGTGAATGTCTTAAATAAATAAAAAATTATTTATTTTGGATAGAGTTTCAAACCTAGCTGAAATTATTTATTGTGGACATATAATTTCAAACATAGTTCATAGTGTTACACTAATATATTCTTTAAAATGTACTAGGGCTTAAAACATCAAAGCAAGTTACAAGGAAATGAGAATGCCCCATAATTAGTGTTATTTGGTGGTGGGACCCTTTGCTTGCTCCATTAGGAGGAAACTTCCATTTTTTAAATTTAAAATAAGTAAAATACATGCCCATTTCCACATGCTCATAGGGATGGATGCCATCATCAAAATTAGTTTATAAAGAATATGTGGGTGTGGAAAAGTGGCATATAATATTTTAGATAATTTGCTCCCACACTTTAAATATCATGTTGTCCATTTCATTAATTTTTTATGGTATTACATTATGATATACCAACATGATATAACTACTTTATTATACACCAATGTGATATAACTACATTATCATATGGAGACATGATATGTTTTATGGTTCCACATTATAACTCCTTAGTATTACAATTATGCCATGTGGTGTTGCATTTATATTAACAATTAGAAATCTTTTTATTCTAAATTGTTTCCTATACCTACCATTATTATATTTCTAAATGTATATCTCTCTTTGGAATTATATCCATATATTTTGCTTAGGATTTATTATGATTCTTTTTAATAGATAGTGGTAACATGGCATTGTTTTGTAAATCCAAGAAATAAAAACTAAGTTTAGATATTTATAAATAATCTATTTAATACAATACATATATTAGAGGAACATCTGTATCGATTTGATTTAAAATGATTTAATAATCTTGATTTCATGTTGAATCCCCTAGAATACATGTATGTGTTTGATATATAAACCCTGATAAAATTGTAAAAGTATTCAATATAAGTTGAATATTTACAATTAGTTATTACTTCATTTCACTAGGTTACATTAAAATATAATTAGTATTACAATCATTCCATGTGGTGATGTGTTTATAATAACAGTTAATAATTAATTTATTCTAAATTATTGCCTAAAACTACCATTTATATTTTTTTAAAGGCTATATTTAATCCAAAGATATGGGAATGAACCTTTTTTTCACATGGTGTATATTTGTAGTTAATATCTATAGTTAGTCCTTTTCATATGTCAAATGGTGAATATTAGATCCATAAATACAAATAATATAGTGTATTCTTTATGCCTACACCAAACACTTATTAGTAGTGAAAATTTACCAAAACTAATCAACAATAATTGTATACACCATGTCTTAGACTACACCTAGGATGAACATGCTAGTAGAATAGGTGAAGCAAGAAAGTGTATTTATTATTCATATGATAGATACAATAATGGCATGTATAATATTATTATATAAATTTTATTTATTAAATAATTTTCTATGCCTATTAATGGCATTTTTGCCTCTAATAATGCTATCCATTAAACTATGTAACATATTTGATCGAGGGGGTTTATAGTTGTGATGCAATTTCATATTCAGTACCATTCAAATTTTCTCATTTATGCATGGTGGAGTGTATTCCAAAATTTCACCATGGAGTAATGGCATGAGATAAAAATATGAAAAATATTAAATTAAATAATATTTCCAAACCAAATACTATCAATTCACCACCAAGATGTGTAATACATATTATAGTAAACATGATCCACAAAATTTATTCATCTAATTTTTAATAATGATGACAACCATCATTTTAGTTTTAATTTTTAAATAATATTCCTCACCATGTTATTTATGTGATTTTTATAACACATAGTTAGTTATGATAGGACAACCCACTTTAAAGTGTAGATCTTAATAATATTATTTACCTTTATAAGTTTTTTCAATCAATACACCTCCCATATTTCATACACACACACATAATCTCTCTCTCTCTCTCTCTCTCTCTCTCTCTGTGTGTGTGTGTGTGTGTGTGTGTGTGTGTGTGTGTGTGTGTGTGTGTGTGTGTGTGTGTGTGTGTGTGTGTGTGTGTGTGTGTGTGTGTGTGTGTGTGTGTGTGTAAGACATCATTATAGATCCATAATGTTGTGATTCAACTAATACAAAATCATAATTGTAGAGAATTTATAATGATCGCCATGAGATAGAAATATGATATGATTGGCATTTTAGATGAAGTATGGAAGGCATGCTTGGTGTTTTGGCCTCAACCCAATTAATTAAAATATATATTATATGTCTCAACTTAAACAATATCTTTACACATAATTTATATCATCAACAATTGATTCTTCTAAGTTACCATATGTAGAAGTAGATATTATTTCTTGAATAGTGAATGAGCTGCAAATGTGTATTTCAGTTGTGTCATTTTCCAAGACAGCTGAAACCCTTGGAAAAAACTTGAAATTTATTTTATTTTTTTTTTAAAATGTAGCTACAAATTATCTAATGAAAAATATAGCTTGACAATATTAACTAGGGTGTTAAAATTGCCTAGGGATATCAAAATATGTCTACATAGTTGTTAAAATATCCCCAACATAAATTTAAAAATATGCACAGTTATCCATTTGAAAATAAATATTTTATTTAATCTATTTTGAATTGATTGAATCAAACTAATATATATATAAAATATTGAAATTAATATATATATATATATATATATAATTTACAAAATTTGAAATTAGATAAAAATAGTAAATCAACCAATAGATGTGCAAACCTCCTTTAAAAATATTTTATGTTGACTATGAAAGCTAATTGTGTCTATAAATTGCTTAGAATGACTTGAGTGCTATGTTGCATCCAAAAATAGGAATGTAAACTTTATTAGTATAGGGTTGTGCTCAAAGGATAAGGCTACACTACGGCCTTGTTTGTTGACTATGGTCAAGTTCTAGTTGATAATATGACTAATTTATTAATCTTGGTCTATGTGCCTATCTATAGGGTTTACTATTTTTTTGTGAGCTAATTTACCTCATAGAGACCTGAAAAACATAAAACCCTATCTCTTGAACAATATACACAATAGATATCTAATTCTAAAAGGGGGAAGTATGGTTAAGGTAATAGCTAAAATATCTTCAAAAAACTTTATGTAATTTGAATACTATCTACAAAGACCAAATAGGTCTTAGGCCATTGTAGTTTTCCCTCTTACGGTGAGTGTGTGATTCATATTTGTGTAGTTTTATGAATGCATCTATAATATCGATTGAAAGACTTGAAAATGGTACCATTGACGTAAAATAAATTAAATTCATAATTGGGATATGACTATTATAATTAAATAGAATTGAATTTGGAAAGAATACTGCTCCTTTTCTCAGTGTGTTATATAATTTCCAAGTGATTTCTAGATTGATCAAGTTGTGTGTTGAGTGGTCTTGATATGATATATATAAATGAATATTTTGAATATTTACACTAAATAACCTTGATAAAATCATGGGATGTGTAATTTATCATTAGAGTGCACAAGACAAGGTTGTACTAGTAGGTAAGGTCATAGTGTGGTCCTATCCCACCTAACAGGGGCTTGTCTTAGAAGGATAGATCCCAATAGAAAAGGTCTAATAGGTTCTTAAAAGTATATTGGGGATTTATAAATAATTTTATAAGTATTTATAAGAAACTTTTTAGATTGGTGAATGCTTCTATATATATTACAAGTTAATATAATGGTGAGTAGGCCAAGCAAAGGAAGGATGTCAAGTGTAAATATTTTAAGCACTTAATGATTAAATTTTAGTGTCTACATTTCCCCCACTTTATTCTAGTGATACAAAAAAATGAAATTACTAGAGTAAATTAGATGTTAGCCTAAGTGTGTATATACACTTTATATTTTGATGTAAATCTTGATCGTGCAGGATGTTTCAATAAAAAACCTATAACAATGCCACTGAAAGTAGTTATTGTCTATATTTGTAAATTGGAAATATAAAAATTAAAATCTGAAATTTTATAAGAGAGAAAGGAAAGTGTACACTTGAAAGAGTATTAAATATAATTACCCTATTACATGAAAGTGGAGAAGTTCTTTCCCCCTTGTTGAGGTATTTTGGAGAAATGTTGAACCAATGGCAAATTGAGAGTAATCAAGTCTAATTTAGAAACCACTGAAAGCCTTGATTTGGAAATATTGTATGATTTAACTCTCATTTTAATTTTTAGATTACTCTATAAAATAATTGAAGGGGTAGAACCCAAAAAATGGCTTGGTCATAGAAAAACTACAACAATAGATTTTAAATGTCATTAGACTCTAATGTGGCCCACTTGTAACATGAACATGAATTACATTGATCACACATATTGAAATTAAAATTTATAACTTTGAAACTTGGAAAATTTGAATTTTCCATATAGTAACTTGAACATTAATGAATATCATACCCCTATACTATATTGGATTGATATTGAATTTTATTTAAATTTGTAACTATATTCAAACTTATAACTTGTAATTATAGGAATGAGTGCACATGCATGTCACATGCCCCCATAATATAAAAATATGTAATCATGTTTTAATTCTAAAAATTGTTTAGTGCTATAAATCTGAAATTTTCTCATGAGGACTTTGACTTTTCAAGACAATCCCATTGTGATGCTCCCAATTTGAGATGAGAGACATGACCTACAAGTCACTTATCTCAAAAAGAAGCATATGTGAAAGATATAATCATGTAGTAACATTTGAGTCATTTGCATTGTATTGCATCATAATATTGAATTTATCATTGAATTATATGTGAAACATGTGTTAGAGAGATATAAAATTGAAGTGGATAAGCATGGTGTGCATGATACGCATCATGACACTAAAGAAAGAGTAGGGTATATAAGTAATATATGATATGAATCATATCACCATAGTAACAATAAATGCCATAAAATGTCATGTAATTTACATAATATGTCACACATAAAACCCAAAGGCCTCAAACAAGGGACATGTTAATTTTAAATAAGCACACAAGGCCAAGAGCTACACACAAAATGATATAACGATGCCATACAAGAAATAACATGTATATATTTTACATACAATTCCAAGAGCCACACACAATAATCAAGTAAAGTATATCTTATCATGTAGTATAGTAAGAGTAAAGCATAGAGAAAATGTCATTTAAAAAATAACATACTCATGCATTGTAATGGAAAGTATGGGTGATTATGAAAAAATTGTATGATATATGGCTCAACATAGTAAAAAGGTTGTGGATAAATACAAACTATTGAAGTATTCATGGAGAATGAAAATAAGTTGCTAACTTAACAAGGTTATTGGGTGATAAGGGAAGCCTAACATAAAAGGACCATGTGAAATAAATATGTATGAAAAATTGAGATATGATATCTACCTAACATATAATAAATAAGATATGTAAACATGTAAGCTAGAAACATTTGAAATTCTTAGAGGTTATGATTTTGAATTTTTGTAAATATTATATTTTTGTATTTTAAATATATGATTTTTTAAAATATTTTCCATATTTGTAATTTTTATAATTTTTTAAAATATTAGAATTAAAAATCTTTGAAAAGTTCCAAGAATCAAAGATTCATAAATAAAGGATGTGGGAGGGATTCAAACAATCATCACCAAGGTGCAAAAACATAGTGTGGGAAGAATGAAGGAAAGAAATGTACCCCCAATGTATGTGTGAATGAGTCATAACAATGTAACAAAAATAATTAAAATAAGAATGTACACATGCTCTTGAATTGGGAAGAGGATATATAAGTTTATGTGAAAATGTAATGAAATCCATAGTATGGCAATTATGTAATGATAGGAAAGTGGAGTTCCATAGAGATAAGTATTATATGTTGTTTGAATTAGTTTTAGAATCAAGAAGGCAAGTGCCCATAGTGAAAATAAATAAAAGGGATATAAGAATGATTGGATAAGGGAGAGAATAAGTAACAATGAATTAAAATCAAATATCTATGTACAAAGAGAAATACGTTATTATAAGCTAAGAACCTCATTAAGAGGATGCCTATGTATAGGCCCTGTATCATCAGGATCATACCAATATTTTGTATTATTAGGATCATAATCATCAATGTAATTATCATCATAAGAGAGGATTAACTTGTTAGTTTGTGCTCAAAATGGTGATATGCCATTTTGATTATCTTTTGAATCAATTTATGAAAAAATTATGACACCATAGATCAAAGTTTTTTTGGATATGTTCATCATTTTAGGATCTTGCATGCCATACTAAACTAAAGAATAATCATATTTTATTGATTGGAAATTATGAAGATAAGTAATTTTTGCTTTGAATTTATATTTTTTATCTATACATGAAGTATACATAATGCTTGATTCTTTAGAAACCATATTTGTATCATTGGATTTTTGTAAGAATTTTTTACTTGAGAAATGTTTTTAAAAATATGATTTCTTTCTTATCTAGATTTTTTCTTGCAAGTTTTTCTTTGGTAATTTTTTTTGAAATCTTAATTTTTCATCTTGTTCTTTTTTTTAATTCACTTCCTCTAATTTTGATTTTTGAATATTTTATTTTTCTAATTTATCCTTTGATATCCATATTTTTCATTGTGTTCTTTTTAAAATTTGTGGGTAGGAGATGCAATATAAGTGGGTTGATTAATATATTTATCTATTACAGGATCACCAATATCAATGATACTTTGTATTTTGTAATTTAAATCCAAACAAATATATGTATGTTGCCCATGCATTCTATGATATGCAAAATAATATTTTGATCTTATTAGAGGAAGCATAGAAGGTAATGCAATCAAGTTGTTTCAAAACATTTCTATTAGAATATCACTTGGACTTTTATTGGCTTTTGGTATAAATTTTGGATAATTAATTGTATATGTATGTTGATTATAGGCACATGATGATTTAATATTGAAGGGTTTCACAAGCACAAACCATAGGTATATCTGATTGAATATGTATATAAACACCATCAAGAAGAGGTGTGGTGGGGATAGGATTTTCCTTAGGATTGATAAATTCATTGATTATAAATGAGTTACTTACATCTTGTTGATAAATAACATTGAAATAATGATTATTATCAAGAGATGCATTGACATCATGTGAAGATAATCATGAATTAGAAGTAGAAGCAACATCATAATATGTGTTATAAATAATGTCATAGCTTTCAATTGTAGCTTGTGATGTGTAAAGGGAATAACTATGAGATGTAGGATTAAAATCACTTATTTATAAAGGAAAAAGGATAATATGATTATTATGAGTAGTCACTTTAGAGATTGAATCTTTGTTTAAAATGTTTTTATTAATAAATCCTTTTTTGAACATAATTTTATCTTGGTTTGAAGGATTTATCTCTAAATGTTTCTTTATTTGAGATTTTGATTGTTCTTTTTGCTCTAGATTATTAGTCAAGGAAAAAGATGAATGAGGATCCTGAGGGGAATCTAAATGTGAATTTAAAGAGGAGTTATGTTCACAAATTTGATAAAAATCAAATTGTCTATCCATTATTTGATAATAAAAATCAAAATCATCCTTATATTTTTCTTTCATAAGTTTTTACTTATTGTGATATTTTCAATCATTATTATAAATAAAAGGCAAAGCATGAGTAGAAAACAACGTAAATTGATGATCCATGATATATATAATGAATTTGAATATAGAAAATGCAAAATTTAAAATTATTATAGATATCAAGTAGTCATACATGTATAAAAGAGCTAATGCAAATGAATACACTACAAACAAAAATCAAGGTATGAAGCATGATCTAGGCAAGGATTTGAATGATTATGTGGGATATAAAATATACTTGCTTGTTCATTAATTAGAATCATACCAATGTTTTAGAGCACTAACTACAAAGGAAAATTTGTGCCTATATCCCACTGAGCCCATATCTAAGGGTATGATGAGAGTAAATTTCATGGGTGATATGCTTCTCCCAGGTGCACCACAAATAAAATAGATAAAATATGCTTCCTATGGTATAAATAAGGTGTGAACAAGGAATCCATAAAGGGGAGATTAGTATAGTGTTAATAAATAAAAACAAACACACTAAACACTATTACCTCTAGCCTAAATACTATGGAGAGTATAGGTAACAAACATACAATGAAAACATAACTAAAAAACAAAACAAATCACCCTTTTACATTCCTTGTAGCTTCAAAATGGCTTGTTGAATTGTCTTATTCATCTATAAGCTCAAGAAATCTTTCTCAATGAAGCTCCATTGCTCCACCTTTTATTGGCACCTTGGTAATGTTGGTTGGCTTAGCTTGGCTTGTGAAATTAGCATGGTAAAAATAATGGAAAAGCTTCTTGCATATATTTGAGTATAATAAATTTACACTAAACTAGCTTATGGATGAATAGGTAAGGCCTTGTATTTATAGCCTCCAAAGTTAACTCTCACCCAAATTGAATCACATTAGAATTTAAGCATGGAATGAGTTCAAACTAACCCTAGGTGAGTTAAAGTTAACTCCAATTTAATTAATGAGGGTACATGTAGCATGGCTCAAAAATTATATATTTTTTAGATATTTTGTGAGATCTTGACAACTTATAAAGGCAATGATGATGAATCTTGATATTTTAAATTTTTGAATTTTCATTTTTAAATATTCATTAATTATAAATGAATAATTTAGATAAGCATTTAATCTAGTTTAATTTGTGGATTAATTTTTATTATAATTTTATATCTTTTAATAATTATTAAAGTGACCCACTTAATGGGTCTATAGGCCAAACTTCTAGTTGTTAGGTTGCAAGGTGAATAGAGATGAATGAATGAGAGGTTATTATTGCATATAGGATAGTACCCAAAATAAAGATGCCTCAACATAATTATGAGAATTGATGAATGGTGTGTGGATGAAATTAGTATGTTTGGTGATTTATAGGCTTAATTTGAAATATGTGTTAGAAATTAGTCTAAAGTTTGATCAAAATCTAATTGTGGCTAGAATGGGGTGTCTATAGTTTGCCCCTATTTAGGAAGGCATTAAAAACTATAGGCACATTAATGTCTTCGTAAATAATGAAAAGGTATTTAATAAGGAAATAAAGTAATGATTAAAGAAGAATCTCCAAACAACAGTTGGGAAGCATATGTTGATGACCCCTCAAGAGAGTGGTAAACACATATGATTGATAGATGGTCCTTCAAAAAGAACTAATAAAGAAGAAAGAAATTAACCCATGTGTGATATTAATCCAATCAAGATAATGATTTCACAAATTAATTTTAAAGTACTAATTTTCCCAAAGGTAGTTATAATCAGTAGCAAAGGTTAAGATACTAATTTTCCCAAAGACAATTATAATCAATGGCATAGGCACATGCCCTAGTAGGGAATATGAGTCAAAATAATGATTTATTCACATGTGGTTATAATCATAAAATGACCTAGATTGAATAATGATTTGTTATTGTGCCCCAATAAGGAATATTAACAAGCATGATTCAAGGATATAACCTATCACATATATTAAATATGAGTGGGCACAAATGTAGATGTGATGATTTAATGACCGAAGAAGCCAAAAACAACCAGGCACATGAGGATGTGTAAGGTGATGAAAAGAAATGATTAGAAGAATAAATTTGGCCAAGATGACCTGAGATACATCATGTATCCAAGTGTTGTCTACATAGTCTAAATGGACCTTAAGCCAATGTAGTTCAACCATAAGTAAGATAAAATATAATGATGAATAGAATAGAAGATTAAAAATTGATTAATTTGAGTGATTAAGTTGTACCTACCAATATGGATATGCTCATCCTTATTAGCATTAATACAACCAAAATGGGTCATGGGTTGATTTGATCAAGGAGGGTGGTTTGATTTACCAAGGTAAACAAAGAGAAATTTTTGTGGCACCCTTGCTTGTAAGATCTAATGAACTATTTTTTTCTATGGCACATGATGGTATACATCATGATATAAAACACCATGATGACCTAGCCATAATGTGCATAATTACTAACTTTTGATCTAATAAATAATTGAAAATAAAGCACCAATGGTAAAAACCATGATGACAATGTTGATATATGAATATGGACAGACTCAAGTTTAATGCGTAAGGAATCACCCAATGAACACATATATACTGAGTTGAGGTACAAAAAAGAAAGCAAAAAAAATAGGCAAACAAATAAAAAACAAATAACTAAGAAAATAAACACATAGAAAGCTTGAAAGTAAAATAAAAAAAATCATTTTGTCATTAACTAATTCAATATCTATGTGTGAAGATTGAATGGAATGATAAATAGGTGGTGACCCCAAGAAAGGATACATGCAGGGATAAGATACCCTGGTATAATCTACATGTTTTGATGTTACCCCAATAGGGTGAAATCTTCAAGCTTGGCCTAAAAGCATGAATTGTGCACCCACCATGAATTTGCCCCTATAGAGTAGGTTGAGGATTGGTGACTCAGTTTAGATAGGAAACATATTTTTGGATTTTGAGGCTTTATATCTCTCTAGGATATTGTAAGTTGATTTTATAATTTTTAGGATTTCAAAATGTTTCTGGTGTTTTTGGAATTTTTGGGTTATCTCAACTCAATCAAGATTTATGAGACACAGAATAGTCCAACTCACAAAATGGCAAGAATATCTAAAAAGGGTGACTAAGCTAACCTTAATGTGAATTTAGTGTTGCATAAATTATCCCATTAGGACATCAATTCATTATAGTTATATCTTACATTGGAGGAATCTGACCAGGTAGCATTAAGTTCATGAATTAGTCAAATGGCATAGTATAGCATAATAATGGCAAGGTGATACTACAATGCATGATAAAAGTGTTGTTCCTAATTTATCCATAGGTGTTTATAATTAGGGAACAATGGTATAGATCAATGATAATAATTTACCCAAAGGAGGTTATACTTAATATCATGGAGTAGGACACTGATTTTCCCAAAGGTGGTTATAATAAGTAACACTCATAAGGAAATGAAATAATAAATAAAGGATGCAACTACCAAACAACTATATTACTAGTCCAAGATACTACATATGTCTATAATACTTAATCAATTTATGAAAATTCATTTGAATTCCCTCATTGAAGGTGTTTAAAGAACCAATGAAATGGAAACAAGGTTAAAAAGGGTGGTTAGGGAGGGTAAAAAAAACTTTGGTCGATAGTGAAGGCATGGTAGAATGGTATACAATATAGCATTATTCAAGGATGGTGATGTTATGACAATTGGATATAATCGTAATAGGGTTTCCCCCAAGTGATAAGGTAAGGTAAATGGTAGTGTATGAAACATTAAAAAGGTAAATGGTAAATGGAAAAGGCAAGGTAAATAGTTTTAGCAAGGAAAATGTTTATGTTATTCCTACTGATGTACAGATGCATTTCTTAATTAACATATCATAAAACTATAATATTCAATCATGTTTAAATTTTTAACCCACACCTCTTCTAAATTTTTGCTCTATCAAGAACCTAATGCATATTTAAACTCCAAGAATTTTTTTGTGATCCTCTTGGTCATTTATTTTGTTTCCTTCAAATGTTGAGATGATGTCTTTGTAGCTTCTATAAAGGAAAGTACAGCTAGGGATGGTAAATATGAATAAATGTTGGCTGATAGGTTTGATTTGGGAATGTAATATAAGTATTGAATGAATAAATATATTTTAATATAATGTATAATGATTGGAAAACAAATGAAGAGTGGGATTTTCAAGCACACATAATGTTTTTGATTGTAGATTTGACATAATTTTGGTTGTGGTAGGGTTGAATAATTATGAATATTCTCTTGATAGGACCACTATATTTTTCTATTATTTGAGCCTAAGAGTAGATACCATTTGATTATGATATAAATTGGAAGTTGTATTGATGTTATCTTTAATAATGTCTTCATCAAGAAGTGAAGAACTATTATGCTCGGCTATTATCACCTCGAAGAGGTTTTCACCAATAAAGTTTTCTTGATTGTCCCATAGTACCTCTAAAAATGTTTCACTAATGAATGTTGACTTTTGACTCTGATTATCTTCTAGTACCTCAAACAATGTTTCACTAAAATATGATGAGTTTGGACTTTGATTTCCCTTAAAACCTTTGAAAATGTTTCACTAAGATATTGTTCTTATTTTGCATAAATGTGGTCTTAGTCCCCCTGATATTCTTCAATTGATATATCACCATGGATGAAATTTAATAAGTTATGATTTTGTTGGTCATAATTGACACTTGTGTGAGTTAGAATGTTAATATAATGGCTATGTTGGTTGGTGTTAATGGCATATGGAATGGTAATGGAATGAAAAGAGGAAACAAAATCCTCATAGAAGAAATTAGGAGAACTTGCGTTGATGTTGAAGTAATCATCCTCAAAAATGATGGAAGGATCACAAATGTATTAAAATTGATTTACAAATCATGTGTAACCAATATTGTAACATATAAGAATGTATTATGATTCTAAAGCTAAGTTGGACTCAAGGTATTTTGAATTCAATGTTGAGACTAACATTGATTCTGATTTTGATACTAAATTTGATATCATTTCAATAATAGAACCTAACTTCAATGTTGATTATTCATCATGTATGGACATTGCTACAATGATGTCTTATTGAGTGTTTGGTAGTGAACAATTAATGGCCTATGATGAAATAATGGTATCTTTGAGAATATATTCATCGAAGAAGGGTTTGACATATACTAGATCACCTAGGTGAATCCCCTTATAGAAAGGGAATAGATTGAGGGGTGACTACATAGAGACTAGCTTGTCGAAGTGAGATTCCTTAATGAGAGGTAAAAGTTCAAGTAAAAATCCATAAAGACTAGATTTTCAAAGGGATTATAATTAAAAATAATACAATGATTGAGATAATGATTTTCACAAAGGTGGTTATAATTATTAAGAAGTGACTCAACAAAGACTAGCTTGTCAAAGTGAGACTCCTCAACTAAACGAAAAGGATTAAAAGGTGATTCATCATAGGTTGAATCATCACAAATGGGTGTTTTAATAAAAACATCATGAATTTGCTAGTTATCTTATCCTTAGTTTACACTTGGTTTCAAAATATCAATTTAGAACACATATTGGTCTTTAAATGATTGGTTTTATTAGGGATTGATAATTGGCATGGATTTTTTAAAATAGGGGAAGGTAAAAAATGGATGAATAATTATCAGTGGCTAAATAATGATTTATTTTTAAATATGTTCATCAAATATGGGCTCAACAAAGGTAGGTTATCAGTCTAGAATGATAACTATGACCCATCGAGTCATGATTGCATAACTTTGTTGGGATTGTGATCTATCAGATTTGGAAAGGCCTGAAATGGTAATTAAATGGAATTGAGAATCTTGGTTTCTAACACAAAATAATTAATGATTGTATGGAATGGTAATACTTGGGCAATGTGGAGCTTGATTTCTAGTATGGCCAAAACACATGGCCTTGGTATGGTAATTCTTGGATGCTATGGAGCTTGGTTGCTCACATAGGCCAAAGGAGGGTTAATGGTATAGGTATAGGATTGGGTACCATTTTCATTTAAATTTAAAAATTTGTATGTTAATTGACCCAAAGAAGGGTGATCATGACATATGATAATTGACATGGTTGTGTTTGTAAATTAGCCCAAAGAGGGTGGTTTTGGTCTATGAAAATGGTTTTGGTCTAGGTCTAGGTTTAAAATCAGCATTGGTCTAGGAATGGGTCTATGTATGGAGTCATTCTCTAAAATTTGATCAATGACAAACTTGGTCTCAAACCTCTTGAAGGTCTAACATAAAATGTTTCACATAAATATTCAAGTGAATGGATAACTCTAAATGCCAAAATTGGTAAAGAAGTGTTTCAAATAACTTTAATCTAGGTCTAAAAATGAAAAAGGTTGCTAGGTGTTTTGGAACAAGGCACAAATCTATGCTCAAAACAACTAGATATAAGATAAAAGGTAAAATTCTAGGTCTTTTGGGAACACAACACAAAATCTATACTTGGCACAAACTAGGTCTAAAAGGGAAGATAATTAATCTAAAAAATTGAAACACTTTGACTCAAACTAGGAATTTATATTCAAACCTAAACTTGACCTTTGGATAAAGATATTAAAATTTATGCACATGGAAGATAGACCACTTCCAAAATCTAGGCACAAAAATAGTCTTTAAATCAAGCAAGGAATTAGTCTAAGTTACACAACCTAAAATGGAGAGATAAATGTCTATGCTAAAATTACACAAGGCATAGGCATAAACCAACCAATATTTTAACCTAGACTTATCAATACCAATTTGTAACTTTATTTATAAGGCTTAGTTTCTTAAATGGATAATAATCTAGACCAAAACAAATGATATAATGATACTAGTCATAGACCAAGAAGGCACATGTGGTTTTGAAATTCTAATTGGATACAAGGCAATAAGTATTTGAAATAATGTGAGCAGCATAATGATGTTATATTTATTTAAAGGTATGAAAAATGGTTTTTTTAAAAAAAAATATAAGGCATAAGACTTGGAATGAAATGGGTAATATAATGATGCCCCTTTCAAACAAGTGACACACACACAAAAGTTTGACAAATGACTAAGGCAAAGTTTTGTGTCAAACATATGGCATAACACCTCTTCAAAAAAAAAGAGTGATGTGAAAACATGAATTGTTTTGAACATGGTATGACAACAAACAAATTTAGATCAAGATAATGCAAGTAAAAATGAAAAATAACAAAAGCACCTACATGTATTGTCTTAATCCTAAAAAACTAACAAGGTGTCTTGGTACTATCAAATTATGTATATACTTACTCTTGAGAGGAGATTATGTTGTTAATCAAAAAATTTAAATGTGTTAGGAATAAATCAAAAATTAATGCAAAATTAATTTCACAAAACCATAATAATAATAGATATAAATAGAGATGCATAAAGAACATAAATAAAATTCACAACAAGAAGATCATATTTAATGTGGTTCACCCAATATAGGATACATCCACCAAGAAACAATTGTTCATATTTTATTACAAGCCATAAGAGTACAATCACTCTCAGATCTGTCTTCTCATAATTACAATGCATAAATATTTTTTGGAGCTATGCTCAACAAACCGTCCTAAATTTACACTTGAATTCACACACTTTGTTCTTCCTTCTCAAACCCTTGCTCTCATAATGTATTACCTAATAAATATCCATATATACATAATACATCAACATAGTGTTTTATGAAATAATGGGTACCAAAACCATGGGCCAAGTCAACCCAAAATGATTCCCCATTAAGGGGGTCTAGAAAATTTTAAATGTACAATATTTAAAATACATTGTAATTTATAAATAGAATCTACAATAAAATAAAATGAAAATTAAAAGTAGGTTTCTAAGTCCCCCTCTTCTCTCAAGAGTTCGTACGACAACATTAAAATCCAGGATACTCACCCTAAATTGATAATATGTCCATGATAAATGGGGTTGTCTAAAAACTATCAATTTTTATATGTTTTAAATGGTCCCATATGTGTGGATAATACTAGGACACAACACATCATTTAGATATGCATTAGCTAGCTTATTATGAAAAGGTCTTGTACTTTTCACAACCACTACATCCATTAATTACTCAATGTATTATGATGTTTGAGTTAAACCTACATTCTGAGGCAATGTTTTACTAATGGAGGTTGTTTAACTGCTCAAACAATAATCCTATTAAGAAAAACTCAATTTATACACCCTTACCATGGAGTGGGGTTAAAATGATGCCAGGAGATGAATTCTTGGGGCAACGTTTCCCTAGAAAATTTGTGGAGAGGCGATGAACTCTCACACACAAGCCAAGATGTATGAAAATAAAAATTATAGAAAGACTTTAAGGTCATTTTGGGATCACCCAAATCACTTAGATTTTGGGGAGTGCCTTAGTGAATTTTGTTATACACTTTGAATAAAGTGGAAAAGTTAATAAGTGAAACATTTTTACCACCCAAGTTCCCTAAAGGGAATGGGGGGAGAGCATACATGCTACACTTAACTTGTAAAACAAACACACGACAACAATCACAAAAATAAAAGATTTTATGAGCACTTAACTAGAGCATGAGTTCATTTTTTAGAGAACCAATCAAAATATGATATGAAGTTCAACCCCTTAAAATTGTTTGAGTTGTGAAATTTTGTTTGAGTTGTGAACTTTGAAAAATGAAAATAAATCAAGTGAATGATTTTTAAACACTAAATGTAAATGTGAATTTGAATCTTAGAGTGTTAAAAATGTCTCTCCTTAGTCTTTTGGTCCTACAAAAAGTGTAAGGGGATCCTTGTGCTTATAATATAAAATAAAGTGAGAAAATGATCATTTAAATTTAGCTCTCAGGTTTCTTATGTTTTTCACATAGTGTAATACCATAGATACTTAGAGCAAAACTACAACTTTCCTAAGAAATCACAACTAGTTAGTACAAAACTAAAACTACCAACTAAATAAATTATTAGTGTAAAATCACAACTATATAATGTAATAACATAAATTTTAAGACAATAACACAATTAAAAACACAAAATCATAATTGGGACTTGTAAAAATACAACTGACAATGCAAAACCACAACTGTCAATCTAAAACTACAACTGAGAATGCAAAATCATAATTGAGCAATGTAAAACTATAACTAAGCATTTAAAACCACAAATAAGAATGATAAACAACAACTAAGCATGCAAAAGCATAACTAGGAATGCAAAAATGGAACTAGCATGTAAAATGTACCTAGGCATGGAAAAATGCAATTAAGCATGCAAAAACACATCTAGGCATGCAAAAATGCAATTAGGGTTTGTAATAATGCAACTAAGCATGAAAAATTACAACAAGAAGTTACAATAACATGATTAGGAATTATAATAATGTGACTACATAGATCAAAAGTGCAATTTCTTGTATAACATCCATGAGCATCAATTTTTCACTTTTTGGTCAGCAAGTTAAGATTTTGACATGAAAATTATTGGAAAGATGTCTTAAAATTCCATGAAAAGAATTTTTTGGGGTCTATGTCCCATCAAGTGTGCCATCATGTGAACAAGGAATCCATAGAAGGGATATTAGTATAGTGTTAGTCAATAAAACCAAATCAAAACAAACACACCAAACACCAACACTTCTAGCCTAGACACTAGGGAGAGTATATGTAACAAGCATACAATCAAAACACAACTAGAAAACACAATTAAAAAACAAAATAAATCATCATTTTACCTTCTTTTTAGTTCTAAATGGGCTTGCTAAATTGTCTTGATTGGCTATATGCTCAATAAATCTTTGTCAATGAAGTTCCATTGCTCCACCTTTCCTTATCACCTTGGTAATTTTAGTTGGCTTAGCTTGGCTTGGATTTTGAAATTGGCATGGTAAAAGTACTAAAAAATCTTCTTGAATATATTTAATCACAAGAAATTTACACCAAAATAACTTATGGATCAATAGGTAAGGCCTTGTATTTATAGCCTCCAACGTTAACTCTCATCCATTTTGAGTTAGTTTAGGATTTAATCATGGGATGAGTTCCAACTAACCCTATGTAAGTTAAAGTTCACTCCAATTGAGTTAAGGAGGGTAAATTTGATTATAATTTTTAATTAATAGGCATGGATCATAAATTAGATATTCGTTATATATTTTGTGAGAGCTTGACAAATCATAAAGGCAATGATGAAGAAACTTGATATTTTGAATTTTTGAATTTCCATTCTTAGATATTCATTAATTTAAAATGGATAATTTAGTTAATAATTTAATCTAGTTTAATTATTTGATTAATTTTAATTATCATTTTGTCTCTTTTAATAATTGTTCAAGTACCCCACTTAATGGGTCTATAGGCCAAACTACTAGTTGTTAGGTTACAAGGTGACTGGAGAAGAATTTGTGAGAGGTTATTGTTATGTATGGGCTAGTTCCAAAAATAAGGATTCTTAAAAATTATTCTTAGTATTGATTAATTTTGTGTGGATGAAATTAGGATGTTTAGTGATTCATAGGATTAATTTGTAATATTTGATAGTAATCAATTTGAAGTCTGGTCGAAAGCCAATTGTGCCTAGAATGGGGTGTCTACACAAGGGACCCTAGGAATTATTGATATACCATGAGGTACATGAAAAATAAAATCCATGTCTATTTATGTAAAAAAACTATGATTATTTGGGTAGAACCCCTCACACCACAATTTCTATAAAATGAATCATTGCATAGCCCATAACAATAGTCACCAAGTAGTTTACAACTATTGAAACATAGTTATTAAAACAAGAAAGAACTAATATAAACTAAAATATAAATAGTTTTATGTAATAAATAAGGATTTTTTTATTTTTTTGAAATCATAAATTCAACTAAAACCCTAAGCCACACAAAAATCAAGTAAACAGTTTTCTTAAAATAAATTACGGGTTCATTAAAATGTTTAATATATTTTGAATTGAAGAACCAAACTAATAGATGTAACTATTAAAATTGATATACATGAAATATAAATATCTGTAAGTAAAATATAAAATTTAAAAAATTTGAAATTAGCTAAAATAGTAAATTAATAATAGATATGTAACCTTCCTAAAACATATTTTATTCTAACTTTGTAGGTTGACTGTGATTATAAACTACCTTGAAAGACGTGTATAATGTCGCATCCAAAAATAGGAATCCAAACATTAATCAAACAATTCCACTCTAAGATTATAGGTTTGTAATATGATCTTATCTATTGACTATGGCCACACCTTATTTTATTTTATGATTGATTTCTTGATTTGATTTTGTGCACCTCTTTATGAGGGTTTACTTATTTTTTATGTGTACTGATTCACCATACGGAGACTTGTAAAACACATAACCCTAGATATGCACAATAAACACAATATATATATATATATATATATATATATATATATATCAAATGTTAAAATAGGGGAATAATTTTAGAATAATAACTAGGTTATCCTTAAAAACTCTATGTAATTTGAGTGCTACCTACATAGCCCAAATAGGCCTCAAGTGGATGTAGTTCTCACTCCTAGGGTGAGTTTATGATCTATAATTTTGCAACTATATGAATGTACCTAGAATATTTATTAAAACTATTGAAAATGTATGACCTTGACCTATATTAAATTGAATTAAAACTTGGCCTATGACTATTAGAACATAATATAATTGAATTTGGAAAGAAGAGTGTTCTTTTGGTTGTGTGTAATATAATTGTCAAGTGATTGCTAGATTGATCAAGTCATGTATTAAGTGGCCTTGATGTGATTATATAGAGTAATATTTTGAATATTTATACTAAAATACTTTTATAAAATTTTGGGTGGGGTAAAAATCAAGGTCTTGAGTTTAAAAACTAAAATAAACTATAAAAAACATATTCTAAAACACATTTTTATTTTCTTTTAAAACCACCGTTCACTAATTATATGACATTTTTGAAAATATAACGATGATGGATGGAGTGTATTATTCAATCTTAAATGAAAATGGTCATATATTTTTTATACCAAATAGTGACACTATGGGTAAATGACACTAAGTAAAATGGATAAAACTAGGCGACATTAAATATAGAGGATAATAATCTAATTAAAACCAATAAAATATAAATTAGTGTATAAAATATATACCAACAATATAATGAAATTATTGAAGAAACAATGGATATGAAAGAGGTAAATAATACTTAAATGAACATATTTGAGCACTGCAAACTAAATTCTATAATTGGGAATAGAGTATCAAACTAGCATAAAATATGATCTTGAAATATTATTGTGATATAGAACTAGCTAATAATCAGTAGCAGGATGTTTTTGTCTATCGAATTTTTATTTTAAAAATATTTTTCCCTCTATTTATTTCTAGGATCTATAATGTTTTGAACATATATGAAGGTTGATACTAATTTTGATTCTAGATTTGTTTCACTAACATAATGGGTATAATGGTATAGTTTTATCTTCCTTTGATCTTGACATAATACTTAATAAATGTATGCATAACATAATGTGCACATGTTATCTAGATTGGTAAACCTTTTGAGTATTTTTGGATACATATTTAACATGCTTGGAATCAAGGATCTATTTAGTTTTAGTGTTTGTGAGGGATTCCCAACCAAATAATACATATGATTTCACCTCCTCTCTGTAAATAATAAAATGCACTTATATGCTTCACTGTGACCTTATCATGGTATAATATGTTATGGTATATGATTAATATTAATGTTTGTGAAATGTAGGATCAATGTCTATACTCCTTCACAAAATGTGAAAAATGCTTGATAATACTTGATGATTGTGTTCTAAACAAATTGATTGTGATAGATATTAAAGGTGTGATTTTATATGAGAAGATGATGAATGAAGAAGCATATATTTTTATATATGGCTCAAAATTACATTTAATATTTGTGTCAACCCTAAAGAATAATGATAAGTGAAATTCAAGGAATGTGGAATCTGGATAATGAGAAAAGGATCCACAAAAGGGCAAGAGTCAAAATCCACACTCAACTAATTCTATCATAGTTAGAATAAATAAACCATCGCTTATAACTTGAAGGGATAAAATACTCAAAATAGGAATAATTTTGAATAGAGGATGGAAAACTAGGATCTTGATGTGAACAATCAACATACCTGAGGTGTTCATCAGGAAATTTGAGCCAAGGAGATCCTAATGTAGGTTAAAAGTGTTAGAAAATAGTTAGTTGTACACAAGTGGACCAAATGTAATAAATCATAATAAATATGATATGAAAAAGGGCACTATATAAAAATTATGTGTGTACATAATGCCCCATTTTTTAATTTTTGTGTGTGTGAATCATGAATAAATCAAAGTAAAACAAAATTAAAGCACATACCTGCATTACTTGAAGGATGCAAGGATGAAGAGTCTAGATGTTGGGGTATGTTCCACTCATGTCCAATATTTTAAAATCTAGTGTACTTACACATAATCATGAATGCATGTATGTATTAAACATTGCAATAAATCTTTTTGAATATAATAAACTAAAATAAGCATATGAATGAATATACTTGATGGTATGTGAACTAGTTTATCATTCTTTTTAATCTCCTAGGTACTAGAAACTAAAATATAAAATATGAATTATTTGCATTGAAGAGTTTTAAAATGGAACTCTATAACCTCAAGGATTTTAGAGAAATTTCTATTTAAAAATAAATAAATTAAGTGATCTTCTTGGTTAGGAAAGTAGACATCCAACACTTCTTGGTAGTTATTCATATGAATTGTTCAATTGTCATCTGAATTTTAGTTGTATAAATATCTAGATGTATGTCCCCATTTTTAGGTGAGGATTGATATGTGTTATTGCAATCCCTCATATCAAATTAATGAATCATGTGCATCATGTTATACCATATAAAAATATAGTTGAATCTATTATAATATTTGTAAACATGTTTATGTAGCTATCAAAAGATATCATCATATAAATCTCAATAATAAGATGCAACCTCGAGTGAGAATGAAATAGTGAGGGGAAATCAATATTCCCCAATATGACCTCATGAGGGAGAAAACTTTATGGTACCAATGTGGAAGGATAGAAAATCACCCAATATATCTATGTAATACACATGTGACTAGGTGTATGTAGGATAATACAACATCTTAGTATAATTAGTTTAATATCAACAGGCACATGGGTGTAGTAAGTTATGTATGTATAATCTAAAGGTGAGAAACTATATGAGATATGTAAGGGTACAATGCCTCAATGGAATGATAAGGTATACATAGTATCATTTAATCTCATGAGAGAGATAATGGTATGATGTGCCCCAACGAAGATAAGTTATGCATTAAGTATATGCCCCAATGTATCAATGTGCCCCTAGGTGGGAGAATATGGAAATTAATCACACAAATCATATTAGTAATATTCCCCAATATATGCATGGTAAATAACATGAAAAATATACAAAAATAATTACATATCACAAGTAATAGTGTGAATGATATGGATCATGGCACCAAATATAGTATACATATAGTATAGGAAATGTAATCAAACATAGTCAAAAAATCACACACATAATAGTCAACTATTGAGAAAAACATAGACTCAAAATCAATTAGTGGCATGGCATGATAGTTATGTTAGAGCAGGTTATTACCTTAGTTCATGTTTCCTAGGTGTTTTATTTGTTTTAAGCATTATTTAGGTTTTCCCACCGATATAGGTGTGGATATTAAATATTTGAGTATAGTGATTTTATATTCCTAGGTTATCTCCTATGATCCTACAACTATCATTGATATCCCTTGATTATAAAAGCAAAGCACTCTCATTGTACTTGATGAGCTTTTGGAGATGTTATATGATATTACTACTCTTTGTTCTGCATATCAATTTGTTGCATTCAGATCCTTCATGTGATGTTTTTTGTTGTTAATATTTTAGATTTATACATCTTGAACAATATATTTTTTGTTCCTTTTATGGTATCAGAGCTTTAAATTGTTACAAACATCCATTTATGAGCTTGATGCAAAAAATTTATATCCATATTTTTTTATTGTTGTAAAAAATTGACTATAGCATCATCCAAATTTACATCCTTGGCATCCCTGATTTGCCTTATCTAGTTCTACATCCTTAGCATCTCATATTCAGTATGATTAGTTTACCCTCAACATCTATTTTTGTCCTCCTCATGCTCAGTCCTCAGCTTGGTTTGTAATTGGGTCAAGTTTTTTTTGGTTCCCTTGACTAGGCTTCTTTGTGTAAAACAAACTCAAACTCCTTATTTTTAGACATAGCGACAAGCCTTGGAAAAACTCTCTTTGGGACAATTTTTCTAGGCTCAATATGGCTTTTTTTTGTGATGCACAAGGGTAACATTCATTGCAAGTTCATTTTTTCCTCCATACTTAGTTCCTTCCTTGCATCCTCAACTTCCTTTCAACCCTTTCTATGGTGCCTAACCTAGGGTTTTTTTTATAACATTTTTTTTACATAGACATTGGCATGTTTTATTTACCTTTCCCATGGGTGTATTCTCTTGCACTAACCATGGTCAACAAGATGTCAATTTTAGACCAACAGACATGAGCACTATTCATCAAAAGTCAATAAAAAATCATTAGCCCCTTAGTCACATGGTATGGTTGCATGGGAGGCTTAACTTTATGATTCATAATAGTGGGGGATTAAGTCCAAAGGATTATTTTTAAAATTTTCAAAGCATTAAATTTTTTCTCTCCAAACATTTAATATTTTTTGGTGCAATTTTTATTTTTGACCTATTTATGATGGGAAAACTTTATTAAAACTATATCTTTTTATCAATAACTCAAAATCAAGTGTTATTTTTTTCAAAAGTGTACATTTTTAATGCCCTATCTATTGGTGTCATTTTTTTAAAAACACACTAAAATAAAAATTTCTAAATTTGGGGGGGGGGGGGAGGGGCTCAATATAAAGTTTTTGGGGGGGTTATCTTGGTGTTGATATGTGCACCGCTTTTTGCATTTTCTTTCTCTTTGGTTATTATTTTAGAATGGATTGTTCTTCTAAATTATGTTAGTGTGAGCCATTAACAACACATAATTACCACACATATAGACCACAAATGGAAAAATCATTAAATGAAAAATATTATGGGCCTTAAGAAACATAACCAATGTTCACTAGAGAATATGATAAATTTCATCATCAATTTAAATTTAATGAGTGTATGGGTTTGATAGGAACTTGAGTAAGTCATAATATTTTATTTAAATTCAAAGGATGTAAGTCTCATTTTAAAAAATGGGAAAATTTGAAGGGTTTATTTGGTAAGGTGGATCACATGAGAGCTAGGTAACTTGAAGTAGATATCACTTCTCTCAATTCTAAATATTTCCCATCCATTGTGGACTATCTTACTAAGTTCAAGAACTTTTTGACACAATTGAATGGAAGTAAAAGAGATAATAAAGATGAATAATGTGTTTACCTAATTTTTTTTAGGTTTAAAGGTCCATTCCATGGTTGCCTTGGTCACCCCATTAAAAATATCTGATTTAGAATTGTTTTGTGAAATAATTGTTGGGGAAGAATCCAATTTGTCTAACCTTGAGTCTTCCACCTCTCAAAATTTATTAATATCATTTAATCCTAAGGGCAAGAGAAAATAAAAAATTAAACCCAAAACCACCCCTCTCCATCTCAAAGTACCACTAAACCTAAAGGAAATAACTCTAAACCCAAGGAGTCTTTAAATCCAAAAATAATTTTAGCCTTTCATGCTCCTTTTTTGGGTGACTATTCATTGGTATAGAGGAATTCAAACAATCTTGTCTTTATTGAATGAAAATAAGAAACTTATTTACTACACACACCTCTGCCAACAACTCCTAGTGTTGACATTATCTTATTTTCACTTTGTTCTGGACTCTTTAGTTTGTAAACTAATTTTATCTTTATTCAAACACTTAATATTTTTTAGCATTGTTAATCCTTCATGACAATCACACTTGGCATTCTCTTATCAACTTGCACTTTAGTCTTGATTGACTTTATTCATTATTTGATAAGAACACATTGATCACTTGCTCTCAAACTTAATTGAGGTTTCCTCTATCTATATGGAGATTATTTTCACCATTAACATTCTCAAAATTTCCTATTTGTCATCCCATTAAAAGCACAAACTTCCCAAATAACTCCCATCACATACCTTACTTCTTACTCAGTCAAAGGCTCTCTCTAGTAGCCTTTTTCTTTGGTTTTATTCTTTGTATGAATTAATCCCACTTCACCTTGGAAAAATTTCACACTTTATAGATAAATTTTATATTATTTTATCTTTATATTAATTTTAGTTACCTAACTCACTCCTTTGAACACTTTTCTAGGCTTTTTGGCTCTCTATTTAAGCCTAATAGGCCTCCTTTGCCCTATCTTACACACAATCCTCAATATATAAGTGTACCTTTTGTACAAGTAAATAAAATTATAAATATATTCATAGATATTATCCCACATATTTTCACTAATTTTAGGGTTATTACATGGTCCAAACTCTTATAAAACCATTTTTTATTTGAACCCCTAGAAATAGGGTTTTGCTTGACTGTGTAGGCTCGAGAGGGTGTTTTCTTGATACCCAAGGTTCTAAATGGATTTAAAAAACCTAATAATGGTTTAAAAACCTATAAAATATGTATTCAAACCATAATTAATCAATACTTACCATCTATGACACTTCTATTCCACATTTTCCACAAGAAATGGCTTGACTGTGTAGAATTAACAAGATTATATGCTTCTACAAGGAGATATAATGACAATCTAATGTGCTTGAAAAGGTTTCATAACTATTTTATAGATTCACACTATATATAAAAATAAATTACACCTATTAAAAATGTTTAAAGTCATTTTTACAACTCTATTCAATAATCTTTACAAGATATTGCCTTGACTGTGTTTACAAGTCTCAAAGACTATAGGTTCCACTCTGAGAGTTACATAAAATGTATTGAAAACATAAATAGATAAATCCCATTAAATTTAATATCACTTATCATGTTATTACTAATATATATAAATTTCCATACAACCATTACTCAACATCTTGTTTCATAAATAACATTTCCTCAGTCTTGACATATAGAACATACTCCAAACAATGTCTGCAAACTGGTCACACAAAGATCATGGAGATAACCAAAAAAATTGTTTGATCAATATTTAAATATAGAAATCATGATCACTGATCTTCAAAAAAATATTCAAAAGGCTTTTCTTCATTATATTTTCCACCATTATTGGTTTACACAGTCCTTTCATTAAATATGTATAGAAACACGTAGAGTTTTCTTATCTTAAAAATGAACAAAACTCATCTTCATTCACTAATTTGGCAGTTATTATACATAAGTATTTTGAATCCAACACCTCCACTCTCTCTGACTCTAAAAAAATACATTTTCAAGTTCTTTTTCATCCCTCCAAATTGATCTAACCAACTTATAACTTCTTTATATATATTGTGAAAATGTAAACTACCTAAACCACTAACATGACCATCAAGGTGACTCGCATTTTGAGTAATGTATGGAGTTATGTGACACTAACTATTTTAAGACCTTCAAAATATAACTAATCTTATTGAAACCTTCTAACAACATTACTATAGCCCAAAACCTTAGGCAAAATGTTCAAAATTACAAAATGAAGAAATTGGTGGGGAAATGCCAATGCACATCTAATTATAATTTACCAAGGACCTAGCATCTAATATATATTCATATAGACCTAATATTACCAAAAAAAACTTATTAAAGATTCAAGACATGTAAAATAGATCAATATGTACAATAGGGTAGTGATTCTCTTGTATCATACTATCCATGAGTAAAAAATCTTTCAATGAAAGTTAAATGATATGGAAATATATTCTTTTGTAGCATTCTTATTCCAAGTTCAAGTCCACATAGATATTAAGGTCTATTTGAGACACTTATGTATGTTTTCTTGATACTTTCTTAAACCCATTATGGATCCTCTTTTTTTTTCCTCTTGCTTTGCATATTCTACCTGATCATGGGAAATTGCTTCTTGATTTCCCTCCTCCATAAACCTACACATGAAGCAAAAAAGTCAATTAAATCCATTTCCTTCTTTCTCTCTTGGATTTAACATTGTTTTTTGGTTGCCAACTCTTCTTCCTCTTGATTCGAGATTGCTCTCAATGCCAACTCAGCTATTATGATTGTGTCTTTGTCTCCTATGAGACTTAAATCATCTAATCCTTCCATTATGTGCTACCACATATGCTCTTATTCTACTTTATACTCACCTATCTCACCTTTTCCCTCCATTCTTACCAAACAAAACACCTTAACCTGATGCAACTCAAACTATAAAATCACTTGACTATGTGCTTCTTCCTCATATCCTCTTGTTTCTACCTCTTAGATATTTTCTTGTTTATCAAAAAATTCATTTATTTATATTGTACCTTATTTTCCTTATATTAGCATGTTCATTAGTTTCAAATTACTCTCATGTAAATCATCTTAAACAATGTTCTCATTAACACACTCATCAAAAGCAACATTGAAAAGAATACCTTGTACTTATTTTCTCTCCTCAAGGATTTCTTGACTGAAATCTTTCTCTTTCTTGATTTTCATGAGGCATGATGCTAATACAAACTCTCCTTCACCTTCTTCTTCATCCAATGGATCATATTATTTGGGGTAACACAAGATTGAATTACCATACTCTGCTACCTACTCAACTTGTTCCTCATCACTAGCATGTTGTTCATGCTTCCATTGCTCTTCACCTTCATGTAACTTGTCACCTGTATGCAAAAATTCCAAGAAATAATTAGTGTTAATCATTAGAGGTTTTTTTTCCCCTTCACTTCTAGGATGATTTTTTATCATCTTCATCTTTTATCTTCTTATCTTTTCCATCAGTTGCTTGAGAGGCCATCTTACTTTCCCCTTTATGCACACATAAAATCTTGGTCTCATCTCTTCGAAGATTATCTCTAGTCTTCTCCATACCTAATTCATCTCAAAAATATCTTTCTCTCTCTCTAACTCTCTTTATTTCACTTCCATATTCTTTTGGAAATCTTCACTCTTCAATCCCTTCATCATTCTTTTTCACTTCCTCTTCACTATCTCACTCTTTATCTAGGTCTCTCTCTTGGACCTTTCTCTTCTCTTCTTGACAAGCCTTCCCACTTGTCCTCTTGATAATTCACTTTGTCTCTTTCACTTAAATATCTCTCTCTTGGAGTCTCTTCTTCTTCTTCTTATCCTCACTTGGGACTTCTCTTTTCTTTCTTCACACTCTCTACGTGAGTTTCTCTCTTAGAGATTTCACTAGATATCCTTTATCTAATCCTCATTACCTTAAGGTATTTTCCACACCATGATTATCTTTAAATTATACTTCTACCTCTCTTCGACATATACCTACATTAAAATTCTCACATCTTCTCAAAACAACATTCAATATATACTCAAAAAAAAAATTCATGCACATGATATCAATAATATCAAAACTCAAAACATACCTTTTCATAGAATACTTTTTCTCTAATACCAAATTATGCAGAGGACTTCAAACAATCTTGTCTTTATGGAATGAAAAAAAGAAACCTATTCACTACACACACCTCTGCCAACAACTCCTAGTGCTAACCCTATCTTGTTTTTGATTTATTATTGACTCTTTGGTTTGAAAACTCATTTTATTTTCCTTAAAACACTCAATATTTGTTATTATTGTTCATCCTTCATGACAATCACACTTGGCATTCTCTTATCAACTTGTACTTTAGTCTTGATTGACTTTGTTCATTCTTTGGTAAAAACACATTAATCACTTACTCCCAAAATTAACTCAAGTTTCCTCCATCTCTATGAAAATTATTTTCACCCTTAACATTATCAATAGGTCCTATTTTTCATCCCATTAAATCCAAAAACCTCCTAAATAACTCTTATCATAGACCTTACTTCTTACTTAGTCACAAACTCTCTCTAGTAGCCTTTTTCTTTGGTTTTATTCCTTGTACAGACTAATTCCACTTCATATTGGAAAAAATTCACCCTTTATAGAAAAAATTTATGGAATTTTATCTTTATATGAATTTTAGTTACCTAACTCACTCCTTTGAACACTTTTCTAGGCTTTTTGGCTCTCTATTTTATCTATAAGATTAGGCCTCCTCTGCCTTATCTTACACAAATTCCTCAATATTTGAATGTAGACTTTCCATAAAGGCCTCCTCTGCCTTATCTTACATAAATTCCTCAATATTTGAATTTATAATTTCCATAAAAGTAAATAAAATTTAAAATATATTATTATAAATTATCCCCCATATTTTCACAAATTTTTAGGGTTTTTACATGGTCCAAACTCCTAGAAAGCCAATTTTTGTTTGAAACCCTAGAAATAGGGTTCTACCTGACTATACATGCCCAGGAGGGCATTTCCTTAATCTCCAAGGTTATAAATGGATTCAAAAAACTTATTAAGTGTTTAAAAACCTTTTAAATTTTTATACACACCCTAATAAATCAATACTAACCATCTATGACACTTCTATTCCACATTTTCTACAAGCAATGGCTTGACTATATATAATTAATAGGCTGTATGCTTTTGTAAGGAGACACAATGACAAATAATGGTATTGAAAATGTTCCATACCTATATATATATATATATATATATATATCCCTTATGCCTCTTCCAAATTTTTAAATTCCTTTTGACAACTCTATTCAACAATATTTACAAGATATTGCCTTGATTGTGTTTACAGGTCTCAAAGACTATAGGTTCCATTCTGAAAGTGACATAAAATGTATTGAAAACATAAATAGACAACTCATATTAAATTTAATATCACTTAACATGTGATTAACAATAGATAAAAGTTTCCATACCAGCATTACTCCACATCTTATTTCATAAATAACATTTCCTTAGTCTTGGCATACAAAACATACTCCAAATAGGGTTTGCAAACTAGTCCCACACAAAGATCATAGAGATAGATAAAAAAATTTATTAATAAATATTAAAATACATCTATAATGATTATTTATCTTCAAAACAATATTCAAAATTATTCATTATATTTTCCACCATTATTGGTTTACATAGTCCTTTCATTGTATATGTATAGAAACACATAGAGTTTTCTTGTCTTAAAAATGAACAAAATTTATCTTAATTCACTTATTTTGGGGTTCTTATACATCAATATTTTGAATCCATACCCTCCACTCTCTATGAATCTAACAAAATGACATTTTCAAGATCTTTTTTATCCCTCCTAACTGATCTAAACAACTTATAACTTCCTTATGTACATTATGAAAATGTAAACTACCTAAACCACTAGCATGACCATCAAGGTGACTCACCTTGTGAGTCATGTATGGAGTTAGGTTCCAATAAATAATTTAATAGATTCACAACAAAAATAATATTATTTAAACCTTATACCAACATGACTATATCCTAAAACCTTAGGCAAAATGTTCAAAATTACAAAATGAATAAATTGGTGAGAAAATGCCAATGCACCTCTAATTCAAATTCACCAAGGACCTAACATATAATATGGGATAATATAGACATAATATACCAAAAAAACTTAATAATGACTCAATACATGTAAAATAGATCAATATGTACAATAAGGTAGTGATGATCCTACACCATACTATCAATGAGCAAGAAAATCTTTCCATGAAAGTTATAAATTATATGGAATTCATGTTATTTTGCATCATCCTTCTTCCAAGTTCAATTACACAAATATCCCAAGGAATATTTGAGACACTTAGGCCTTTTTTAAGCTTTCTTAAAATCATTATGTATCCTCTTATATTACTCTTCCTCTTGCTTTGCATCCTTCACTTGATCATGCATAATTGCTGCTTGATTTCTCTCCTCCATAAACCTAAACATGAAGCAAAAAATTCAATAAAATCCACTTCCTACTTGCTCTCTTGTATTTTAAATTTTTCTTTGGTTTCTAAATAATCTTCCTCTTGATTTAATATTTATCTCAATGCCAACAAAGCTACCATAATGATGTCCTTATGTCCTATGAGACTCAAATCATCTAATCCTTCCATTATGTGTTGCCACATATATTATTATTCTAATTATAATCACCTATCTCTCCTTTGTTTTCCATTGGTGCCAAATAAGACACATTAACTTGTTGCAACTCAAAATGTACAAGCACTTCACTATGTGCTTCTTCCTCATATCCTCTTGTTGCTAACTCATAAATCTTCTCTTATTTATCAAGAACTTCATTTATTACTATTGTACCTTATTTTAATTATATTATAATTTTCATTAGTTTCAAATTAATCTCATAAAAATCATCTTCAATAATTTTATCATTAACACCTCATCAAAAACAACATTGAAAAGAATATCTTGTACTTCTTTAGTCTCCTCAAGGCTACCTTGATTGAAATCTTCCTCCTTATTGCTTGTCATGAGGCATGGTGTTGCTGTAAACTCTCCCTCTCCTTATTATTAATCTATTGTATCACCTTATTTATGGTAACACAATATTGAATCACCATAATTTATTTTCCACTCAACATGTTCCTCATCACTAGCATGTTACTCATAATTCCATTATTTTTTCACCTTCATGCAACTTGTCACCTATATACAAACATTCCAATAAATCATTAGTATTAATAACTAGAGGATTGATTTCCCCTTCAATTATAGGATGTTTTTCTATCATATTCATCTTTTATCTTCTTCTCTTTTCCATTAGCTACTTGAGAGGCCATCTCACTTTCCTATTTATGCACACATAGAATCTTGGTCTCATCTCTTCCAAGATTTTCTCTAGCCTTGTCAATACCTCCTTCATCTCAGCTATCTCCTTATCTCTCTCTAGATCTATTTGATTCACTTCTATATTCTTGTATAAATCTTCACTCTTCAATCCTTTCATCATTATTTTTCACTCTCTCTTCACTATCTCACTTTTTATCTAGTTCTCTCTCTTGGACCTTTCTCTTCTCTTCTTGACAAGCCTTCCCATTTGTCCTCTTGACCATTTACTTGGTTTTTTTTCACTTTATTCTCTCTCTTGGAGTCTCTTCTTCTTCTTCTTATCCTCACCTAGGACTTCTCTTCTCTTTCTTCAAGCTCTCTACTTGAGCTTCTCTCTTGGATATTTCACTAGCTCTCCTTTATCTAAGCATCTTTGGCTTAATGAATTTGCCACACCAATATTATCTTTCATTTATAATTTTTCCTATATTTAACATATACTTGCAGCCTCTTCACTTCATTCCTATAACCTTCATTAGCATTCTCATAACATCTTCTCAAAACAACATTCAACATATACTCAACAAAATCTTCATGCACATGAAATCAACAATATCAAAACTCAAAACACACCTTGTCACAAAATATTCCTAATTTTATACCAAATGATGTAGATTAATTTAAACAATCTTGTCTTTATGGAATGAAAACAAGAAACCTATTCACTACACACACCTCTATCAACAACTCCTAGTGTTGACCCTATCTTGTTTTGCTTTGTTTTTGACTCTTTAATTTACAAACTCATTTTATATACCTTCAAACACTCAATATTTTTTATTATTGTTTATCCTTCATGACAATCACACTTGGCATTATCTTATCAACTTGCACTTTTGTCTTGATTGGCTTTGTTCATTCTTTAGAAAAAACACATTGATCACTTACTCCCAAACTTAATTCAGGTTTCCTCTATCTCTATGAAAAATATTTTCACCCTTAACATGCTCAATAAGTCCTATTTTTCATCCCATTTAATCCATGAACCTCCCAAACAACTTTAATCACATATCTTACGTCTTACTCAGTCACAAGCTCTCTCTGGTAGCCATTTTATTTGGTTTTATTCCTTGTATGGATTAGTTCCAATTAATCTTGGAAAAATTTTACTCTTTAAAGATATGATTTATGGTTTTTTATCTTTATATGAATTTTAGTTACCTGACTCACTTCTTTGAACACTTTTCTAGGATTTTTGGCCCTATCTTACACACAATCCTCAATATCTAAATGCAAACTTTATGTATAATTAAATAAACTTTAAAATATATTAATATACTTTATCCCCCATCTTTTCACCAAATTTTAGGGGTTTTACATAGTCCAAACTCCCAAAAACTTATTTTTTGTTTGAAACCCTAGAAACAAGGTTCTCCCTGACTATGCAGGCCCAAGAGGGTGTTTTCTTGATCTCCAAGGTTCTAAATGGATTATTAAAACTTAGTAATGATTTAAAAACCCATTAAATATGTATACACACCCTTTTCAATCAATATAGACCATTTGTGACACTTATATTCCATTTTTTCCACAAGCAATGGCTTGACTGTGTATAATTAATAGAACTGTATGCTTTTACAAGGAGACAGAATGATAATATAATGTTATTGAAAAAGTTTCATACATATTTGATGCTTTAAAATATCTATAAAAATACATTATGCCTCTTCTAAATCTTGAAAGTCATTTTGACAACTTTGTTCAACAATCTTTACAAGATATTGCCTTCATTATGTTTATAGGTCTCAAAGACTATAGGTTTTACTCTGAGAATTACATAAAATGTATTGAAAACATAAATACACAACTCCGATTAAATTTAATATCACTTAATGTGTGCTTACCAATATATATAAGTGATCATGCCAACATTACTCAACATCTTTTTTCATAAATAAGATTTCTTCAATCTTGGCATACGAAACATACTCCAAATAGGGTCTGCAAACTGGTCTCACATAAAGATCATAGAGATAACCAAAAAAATTTCTTGAGAAATATTAAAATACATAAATCATGCTTATCAATCTTCATAAAAAGATTCAAAAGGCTTTGCTTCATTATATTTTCCACCATTATTGTTTTACACAGTCCTTTCATTATATATGTACATAAACACATAGAGCTTTTTTGTCTTAAAAATGAAAAAACTTGTCTTCACTCACTCCTTTGGGGGTTCTTCTACATCAATATTTAGAATATAACCCATCCACTCTCTGACTCTAAAAAATATACATTTCAAGTTCTTTTTTATCACTCCTAATTAATCTAACCATTTTATAACTTCTTTATGTACCTTATGAGTCATGTATGGATTTAGGTGACACTAACTAATTTAAGACCTCCACAACAAAACTACTCTTATTGAAACCTTCTACCAACATGACTATAGCCCAAAACCTTAGGAAAAATGTTCAAATTTTCAAAATGAATAAATTGGTGGGAAAATGCCAATGCAGCTCTAAGTCAAATTTACCAAGTACCTATCATCTAAGATGGAATCCTACATACCTAATATAACCAAAACAACTTACTAAAGACTCAAGACATGTTAAATAGATAAATATTTATAATAGGGTAATGATGATCCTACATCAATCATGTAGAAACTAAGTATTGAAAGAGAATGTAAGCCTTAGAAGATGCAATAAAAAAACACAAGATATTTATCTCCACTCCACCACCTTCTAATGAGCATGGAAAAACACTTAATATTGTTATGATATCTCATTTGCCTATTATAGACATTTGAGTTGTATATTCTATTGTTTCTCACCACATGAATTTATCTAAGGAGTCTTTTATATCTATTGGTTTGAGTTCTACTTCTAAAATTGAGGTTGGAGATTCTTCCTTTATTTTTGTTAAGGGAAAAGGTGACATAATACTTGATGGTGGTCACATCAATTATGCACTATATGTTTCTTGACATTACTACCAGTTTGCATTCTATTTATTAGATTTGTCATTTTGGTTAGGGTAAGATAATGACTTTCACACCATAAGGGGATAAAATCCAAACCTTGTTTGAACCTCATTCACATAGTGTACAAGTTGTAGTTGATCATAATTCCTAACTATATAAATTTGAGAGTTTTGATGACACTTATTTCATGGGGACATGCTTAGTTTATCATGCATATCATGGGATTAAGCTTTGGCATGAGATATTTGGACATATTAATTATGGTTATTTGAAATATTTGAACACTCATATATTTAATGGTCTTCCTAGAGTTTCTTGTTTTGATGGAATTTAATGCATTAGGGAAACAACTTCAATATCTAGTTCCTAAGGGTATGTCCAAAAAAACTTCTTCATCACTTTATCTTGTGCACAATGACTTGATTTTTTTCTGCTCCTTTCTTTGGAGCCAAGTATGAACTTACATTTATAGATAATTCATTGAGCTGTACTTAGGTTTATTTTCTCAAGTACAAGAGTGAAGTTTTTTCACACTTCAAAGTATTCAAGGATTTGGTTGAGAATCAATATTTTAGTTACATAAATAAGATTCACACTGATAATGGGGGAGTGCTTCAGCAAAGATTTTTCTAATTTTTTATAGTTCATGGCATTGTTCATCAACATTCTCTTGATCATACTCCAAAATAGAATGGCCTAGCAAAAAGGAAGAACCAAATTTTAAAGGATGTGGCTAATTGCATGATGCATTCTTAGGATTTAGCTTTTGTATACTAGGTACAAGTAGTTAATTTTGCAAACTACATTTAGAATCACACACCACATAGAGCACTTGATCATTTGAATCCAAATGAGTTTTAGTTTATAACTAAGCATGGTGTCTCATGTTTTCACATTTTTGGGAGCAATGCTTGGGATTTTGTACCAAAGAAAAAAATAAAAGCCTTGGATAAGAAGAGAAAACCCTTGATATTTTTAGGGTATTATGAAGACACAAGAGCTTATTAGCTTTTTGATCTTGATACTCACGATGTTATTTTTTGAACACATGTATAGTTTGATGAGGTTTTCTCTTATCATGAGTCGTCATCTTCTTCCATGACTTATTGTTCTTATTTGATTGTATCCATTTATGATTCTTCACTTCATCTTGAGGATCTCTTCTTGGAGGAGCTAGTTTAGAAGGACACTAAGGAGTTTCAATATGTATAATTATGTGTGGATTTTATTCCCATTATGCCTAAAAGGGCTCAAACTAAATTTTTTGAGGCAACACCCTTTATACAAGATCTTCTACCCACTAGACATCATCACACACATTATACAAGTTTTATACTTTTGTGTCAGGCATTTTCTAGGGACACATAATATTTTTCACAAGCCCATGGGATAAAGGAGTGGGATGATGTGTTGACAAATGAGTATTCTTCTTTGATTAAAAATCATACTTGGGATTTGATCTCTCTTCCTAAGGGAATAAATTTTATTAGGTGTAAGTGGATATACCACACCAAATTTTTGTGTTTTGATGATATATTTACTATAGTAAACTCTTCTTCTCATATTTAGGATATTCAGGAGGATCTTTTAGAGTATTTTGATATGATAGAAATCAATCTTTTGTACTTTTTCCTTGGCTTACATATTTCTCAATCAAATTTAGGAATTCATTTGAGTCAGCATAAGTACACCTTTTATCTTATTCAACATTTTGACATGGATTATTATAATCCAAGTCCCTATCCTTCCAGTATGAGGTCACTCTTACTTTCACCTACACTGGTCATGTTTGTGATGTTGCATTGTATAGGTAGTTGGTTAGAAATTTTATGTACTTAACCCATACTTGCCCTAATATTTCCTTTAAATTTGGGTTTATTTATCAATTTTCACATCATAATCATCATGTGATAGTAACTAGTATTTTACTAAAAGTATTTTTTAATATCTATAGGGTACCTCCTACTTTGGATTACAATACATTAGAGGTTTTACTTAGTTGATTGGTTATACTGATTCAGATTTTGTAGGTTATATTGATGACCTATGTTCCATTAATGGCTACCTTTTTATATTGGTTCTTATCTAGTATATTGGGATGTAATAAGTAGTAAATTATTACAATTTCATCTACAAAGGTCAAGTATAGGTTAACAATCATAGTGATTCAGTAGGTTCTTTTGCTCTAAAAATTATTGAAAGAGTTTGGATTCACACATGATTCACTTATTATACTTTGGTGTGATAAACAAAGTGAAATTCACATTTATTTCAACCCTATTAAGTACCTATAAACCAAGCATATTGATATTCCAATATACTTCATTTGTTCACACATTTATAAAGGAGTTATTTACTTAGAGTAAATTCTAACTCAACAGTAGGTTTTTGAGTTTTTTACGGAGACTTTTGCATCATCTTGTTACCTTGAGTTAAATAACATGCTTGGGTTTTTATAAGTTGTCCTTGGGGGGTGTTCATGAGGACATCTTCCTTCTTCATTTATTCATGGATATATTATACATGAGTACTTGATCAAGCCTTATTTCCAAGACTCAAACTATGGATATGCCATTTTATTTTTGACCCCTAACTTCACTTGGGGGGGTGGGGGTGTTAGAGTTGGTTATTTACCTTAGCTCATGTTTCCTATGCGTTGTATTGTTTTTGTGTTGTATTTTTTAAGCATTGTTTATGTTTTCCAACCTTCTTAGGTGCAGATATTAAATATTTGAATATATTAGTTTGTTATCCCTAGGTTATCTCTTATGATCTTAAAACTCTCATTGATATTCCTTGCCTATATATGCAAGGTACTCTTATTGTACTTGATAATTTTTTGGAGAATGATATTATATTTCTACTCTTTATTCTACATATCAATTTTTTGCATTTAGCTCCTTCATGTGATAATTTTTTATGTTAACAATTGATCTTTTTGTGTCTTGGAATAATCTATTTTCCATTCCTTTTAGGCTAAAATATCATATTTGGACAATTTTTAAAATACATTTATAATAAACACACACAAGTATAATCACACACATACAAGCAATCAAGTAATCACATGGATGTAAGAAAACACACAAGATTTATGTAAATTAAAGATATGGATATTCAATATAAATATATCTACATGATAAATGGAAAATAATCAGTATATCACCTAAGACCTAATGTAAATATATGCCCCTAGTCTAGCATGGCACCAATGGGAAAATGCCCTTGGGTGTAAATGTAAATGTAATTGGATAACATATGTTAGTCTATGATCATACATAACTTATATATCTTGAATATACCTCACTAAAATAATACCATAAAAATCATGTGTGTAACATATATATTTGAACCTAAAACATAGGTATATAAGCATTGTATGTATCCATTGACAAAGATAAAGGATTTTTTATTTTTATTTTATGTTTTTGAAATTTTTTAATTTATAGATTAAGGAGATACCACAAGGAGGAATATAATAGGTATCAACTATAATAAGTGAGGATTTATAAATCAATATATAAAATAGGCCAAGAGGTGAAATCAAGAAGGCAAAGGCAAGCCAAGATAAAAATAAAAATAAAATAAAGAAGAGGATGATTCCAAACAACATAGAATTTCCCTTAGAAATTAGTGCATGCTACGACTAAAGGTATTGATATATATGTTATCATCAAAAATATGTATATGTATGTGCTTGGAATGAGATTGTAAACCAAGATACAAGGACCAATGTAAGATAACTACATAAAATAAGTGGCTAAAATTATGTCAATGCAAACCAAGCAAAAAACATAAATGTAAAATCTAGAATAAATGTGAAGGAATGAGAAACTCAAAGTAGGAAGGAATATAAAAGTTTCAACATATAAATTAAATATGCAAATATAATAGATTATACAATAGGGTGTATCAATGAAGTGTAAATGATAGGATAACATGGCCAATCGATGATCTTGTCAAACATGTGATGTACCATATTTGGGGAGTTAGATGAATCACTAAAAGTGACACTAAAGTATCATAATATGTATGATAAATCATGTAAACAATGATTATGTGGTAACCAAAATCATCATCACTAAGATAATCACCTTGAGAATGGGCTATAAGAGCCACTTGGACTTTTTGAAGATAATCACTTATAATTTTTTTAGAGATTTATATGTATGGTTGAAACATTCAAAGGTTATTTAACATGAATATAAGTAAGAGGTTATGAAAAGACTATCTTCAGACATGGATGACTAAGTATTATATCTCTTGATGGTTTATTTGTAAGAGTTTTATCTCTAGAAGCCATAACTCAATAAATAAAAAATTTAGATGAAATAATTATAAGAACCATAATTATAGGTGGTGAAACTATATTACATGACACACTAATTTAAATCATTTCATTTTTATAAATAAATTTAGTTAACACCTCATGCTATTTCTAATGTGGGATGGGTAATTCATAATGTGTGCTGAGAATATTATATAATTTTTCATCATGAAAAAATTAGTGATATTGATGTAATTTGGAAGGGATTTCTCTCATTTGATTTATTCATGGACTTTCAAGTAATAGACCACCAATCCCACTATCTAAGAATATGTAGAACCATGCTAATAGGGTATTAATACGTATAATGATTGGTAACATGTTCCTCTAGTTTGAATCCATGAAACATTATCATAACTATCAAGTACCATGTAATTTTTAAGTAAATCTTATTGAATATACCATTGACTAGTAATAAATGATAGTGTAACTAAATTTTGATTTGAACTAATGTGTATCAATATTTCATGTATAATCATAGAATGTGAATTAGAAAAATCATGTATATAGAGTGAACCATTGTTATGATCATCTTTTTGAATCCCATGGTCATAAAATGTGATACATGGAGTTTTATTTCATGAACCTATAACCATACCTATTATTTAATCTAAAATATGCTTAATAGAAATCAATAGATAATTTGTAGGTAGTACATGTGAACATTGTCTTGGTTATTATTCATATGATTTATAAGTGGATTTTTAAATATTTTAAACTATTGATTATGTGTAGTTATAGATTCATTGAATTTTTTACTATGGCCTTCCACTTGAATAACATCATGTTTTAACTATTTTTTTTACAATGGCAATACCACTATGTACAATGGGTTAAAAATATAACACAAGGAATGTGTATACAAATATATTCATAAAGAGTAATTAGATTTGACATAATGCTAAAAAATATACCAATAGTATGTTTAAATAATGGAAATGTAAATAATGGGAAAGGATATAGATATAAGCTTGGGTCGATCACACTTGTTAAATTTTACTAGGTTCTAATAATGGATTTCTTTATTCTAGAACCTAAAGAATGATGCTCTTGAAATTTGGATATATGGGTCAGAATCAATATATTTCAATTTGTGTCCCTATTTTTATATTTGTGTCCTATGTTTATTTTTAGGTTATATAAATTTTTGTCAAGCTTAGTAGGAAGGTGATTAGTAGAATATTGGCTTCACTTTATATAATTGATGGAAAAAATCATCTAATTTAATTCTCCTTTTTCATTGGATAGATTTTCCAAAATTTTGAAATATGAATAGAAATGTTAAGTTAGTTGGCATAGGAAACTTATTGAGGAGGTATAGCTACATATCCCACATACTTGAAATTAATAACAATGTACTTTTGGTGATTTATGAGTGTATTCCAACCCAAGATGAGAGATATGGATTCACCTTATATCCCTATATAATCAAGTGTAAATATTTTAAGATTCATTTATATATTATCTTGGTATAATTATTCAACTAATTGAAACCCTTGAAATATGTAATACACCTCTGAGTGAGCTAGTGTTCCCTTATCGACTTTAGCATAGGTGTTGTTTGCGATATATTGGTCATGTTACTTGTGCACATATTTGTGTGTGATACCTTATAGACTATAATAATAATTTATTTAAAATTTCCTATTAATATTTAGTAGTTTAAACCCATGGTTCACTTAACATCCCTTAAACCTAGAACTGAGATAGTTCAGTAGTTTGAGAGATTTCAATTATTATCAATCCACTCATTTTGGGAAGTTATTATTCTCTTTCATTTAGTGGGTTGATGATGACTATCCACTAAACATTACTTTTCAAAATTTCTTACAATTTTTGGCACTATAAATAAACATTAAAGAAAATATTTATATTTATCCTCATATTATTTAGTTTTGACAGTTTACCTAAATTATTACTTCACATATTACTTGTTATTATTGTCTCATTATTTTTATTATTGTAGACCCTTGTCATTTAAATAGATTTTATAGAACATTGTAATTCATGTTTTTGTGTTAGCAATATAGGTTCAGTTGATTCCTAGGAATGCACTCCATGTATGGTACCAACCAATGAACAATTTTCAGATTTTGTGAATGGCAGGATAATTTGTGAGTACCCATCTTCCATTTTAGGTCTATAATAAAATAATTATATACCAAATATAATATGGCCTTTATGATGTAATGAGGCATGGAAATGGAAATGTTAATAAATGAAAAAGGTGTAGTAGTAGTAGTTGAGTTCTTGTTCCAAACAAAGCCTTCCTTGTAAGGCATTAAATACATCTTCCAAACACATTCATTGGGAAACCCAATGTACCAATAAATACCAAGGATAAATTCACCAAATTTATATCAATATTGAGCTCCATTCTTAAACAACCAAAAAGGAGACAAGGAGGAAGTATAAAAGAAATAATGTTCATTTGGCTTGTTAGACTAGTTTGCACAAGGGTGAAACAATGGAGGAAGAAGAATGTGTAGAGATGAAGAAAAAATTAGGCATAATATTCTAGTAAATATTTATGGCTGGTATTTTGAGTTTAAATCATGCATTTGGTAGCATCATTATCTTGTATAGATATATGGTATGGTATGGTAAAAATAAAATAAAATAAAACAGTGTGGTTATGAATTGGTGTGGTGGGATTTAATCTAGTATGGAGTAATATATAATTTATTTCCATTTACCATGATTTTTATATAATTAAATAAACATTTGAATATGGTCTAAAATAATTCAAATATCTTTCAAAGTGATTTGTGTAACAAAATGCTTCAAAGAAGTTTTGATGTGAATTATTTGAAAAAATACTTCAAGGAAGCTTATATGTGAATTATTTGAAGAAATTCTTTAAATAGTCTTTGATGTGAATTATCTGAAAAAATTATTTAAATAATATTTGATGTGAATTAATTTACTAAATGCTTCAAAGAAGATTTGATGTGAATTGTTTGAAAAAAATGATTCAAAGAAGCTTAGGTGTGAATTGTTTGACAAAATGCAGATTTGAAGTGAATTGTTTGAAAAAATGCTTCAAAGAAGATTTGATGTGAGTTGCTTGAAAAAAATTATTGAAGTAATCTTGGGTGTGAATTTCTTAAAAAAATAATTCAAATAAGTGTTGATGTTAATTATTTGAAAAGAATGATTCAAAAACGCTTTGGTGTAAATTATTTGACAAAATGCTTCAAATAGGATTTCATGTGAATTATTTGAAAAAATATTTAAAGAATATTTGATATGGATTGTTTGAGAAAATGCTTCAAAGAAGCTTTAAGTGTGAATTGTTTGACAAAATAATTCAATTATCTTTAAGTGTAAATTGTTTGAAAAAATGCTTAAAAAAGGCTTTAGTGTAAAAATTTGACAAAATTCCCCAAAGGAATTATAAAATGAATAGTTCAAAACAAATGGTGTTGCATTATTTTATTTTCCAAATCCTATATAAAAAAAGAGCTGATTGTGTGTGTATTATTTTAATGGTATATGGAAGTGTATGCCATTTTAGAATAACAATTTTGTTGGTTGTAAATGACACTTAAGTAAAAAACTTTTGTTGGTTGTAAATGACACTTAAGTAAAAAAACTTTTGTTAGTTGTGTATTATTGTTAAATGGTCATGTTTTTCACTTTATAACAACACTTTTACTGGTTGTAGATGACGCTTAAGTACACCACTTTTTTTGGTTGTGTATTATTATTAAATGGCTATGCATGGCACTTTAGAACAACACTTTTGTTGGTTGTATATGATTATTAAGTACAACACTTGTAGTTGGTTGTGTATTGTTGTTAAATGGTAGTATATGGCACTTTAGAACAACACTTTTGTTGACTATAAATGACACTTTAGAACACCACTTTTGTTGGTTTTAGATGATGCTTAAGTACATAACTTTTAGTTGGATGTGTATTGTTAAATGGTGGTCTATAGTACTTTTGAACAATACTTTTGTTGGTTATAAATGAAATTTAGAACAACACTTTTGTTGTTGTAAGTGAACTTTAGAACAACACTTTTGTTGACTATAGATGACATTTTTAGACTAAGAGGTCAATGTCCTAAATATAACAAGATAAAGGATTTAAATTTATAGTTATTTTTTTGGTCATTTAGACTAAGAGAGACTAATAATCAATTTAGTATTTATAAGATAAATATAAGGAAAGATAATGCAAAAATATAAAATCATAAAATGGCTATTGGAATATTTAAAGGATTGGAGAATTGGGTGATTCAAGCCTTAGTTGTAAAGGAATGAAATATTATTTAAACATTATGTTATAATTCCTCTACATATGATAATAATTTTGTATTATAAGTTATGTCTTTTCTTGTGTTTAAAATAATTCTAACTTATTTTGGAAATCATTTAGATTCAAATTATTGAAAGCACTAAGGAAATTATACATTTCTACTTGATACTATTGGGGTAACAAATGGAGACTAAATTGTTTTATAATAGCTTCATTTTGTGTAATTATTTATATTATGATTAATATTCAGCGAGATGAATTAAATATGAAGAGGAACACTTCTATCTTTACACTGACACAACATATGTGTAAACTTTAGTGTAGGGAAAGGATTAAGATAAGGATGATTGGGTTCAATAAACAATATTTTTCATGTTGATTAAATTTTATTATGAGTGTATTAGTGTCTTTCACAAGAACATTATGCTGAAACTTCTCTCTCTCTCTCTCTCTCTCTCTCTCTCTCTCTCTCTCTCTCTCTCTCTCTCTCTCTCTCTCTCTCTCTCTCTCTCTCTCTCTCTCTCTGTAAATTATGAGAATGATCTTTATTACTTGGATAAGAGTTTTTGAAAAATCTATGCTGAAACTTCTCTCTCTCTCTCTCTCTCTCTCTCTCTCTCTCTCTCTCTCTCTCTCTCTCTCTCTCTCTCTCTCTCTCTCTCTCTCTCTCTCTCTCTCTCTCTCTCTCTCTCTCTCTCTCTCTCTCTCTGTAAATTATGAGAATGATCTTTATTACTTGGATAAGAGTTTTTGAAAAATCGATAGCTACAAAACCTGAACATTAGAAAGATTTTAATTTTATATGTTCCTAAATTATCCATTTGATATGTGCATTTAATCAGAGATATGTTTATATCTTCTTATAAGTATATCTCTTGAAACCTACCATACTTTTTTAAAATTATACCAAAAAAAAGTTTGTGTTTTCATAATAAAGGGAAGATGTTATTCATTAATTCATCACATTTTATTTTCTTAATTGTTTCCTTAATTTTATAAGGAAAAATATTATATCTCATTATACATTGCATGTGTTTACAATGTTGGATAAGTTTTGTACAAATGGGGAATTACCGACTGTTAATACAATTCACTTGATACTTGATAGAATAAACTATCCTTCTTATAAGACCACCTTAGTTTTAAATCAAATTTGAATTACAATTTTAAATACATTCCTATCAAATAGTTGAGAATTACGAGACCTTATATAGATAGAAACCTTGTTGAATAATGGGTGTGTAAGTCATAATAATAAGAATGGTATTATGGTATGGTTCAAAGGAAAAAAAATGTATATGTTGATTTGAAATCATGACAATAATTAACTTGTGTTCTTCTTGATAATTGGTTGTCTATTACAATTGATAATATGAAATATCTATTACCATTTACCTCATTTATTCCCAAGATCCCTTTTTATGAGTTGAAAATTTCATCTTTTTGATTACTCACATTACCTTAAGTCATATTAATACCATTTTGATATTCCTTCAAGAAAGAATCTTAGGTTAAATTGAACTTGTGAACTTGTTCTTATAAAATAATCTTGATAGTTCGAATATTTATAAACGGTCACCTGGGGTTTGTGAAATCATGGATTAGTAAAATTATAACAACAAATGAAAAAAATTCTATACTTGTCATATGATTATATTTGGCATTCATGTTAAGAAATCTTATGTTGAAATTGAACCTTAATGGCCTTATACTCTCTCAGAAAACATATTATCAATTGGATTTAAAACTCTTTAAATTTTTGATTTAGTAATCAGTTATGATAATGTTATGTGGTATTATATTGGAAGTGATGTGTTGTTTTATGTTTGGTAAATATAAAAGTTCCTCATTTGGGTTATGGAAGGTCTTTAACTACCCTAAAATTATTATTAATACATATACAAGTGGAGATTCAAATATTCAACAACTTACCAATTTAGGACTAATTAGGAGTTTCTCATCTACATTTTAATGGTTCATTAGAATCCTAGTACTCATTATTGAAGTCAATTATTTTACCACATCAGAATAGGAATATCATCCTAGAATATGATATTATTGGGTTCTAACCTTGTCTTTAGTAAGACGTATTAAAACTAAAAATAAGTATTATCATATTTTATTTGAATGTGATATTAATGATTGCCATAATTCCTTCTTAATTATAACTAAAATCAATTAGTGTATCATCCCTTGAAGGGACACTCATAGATTTTTGTGAAAGTGGAAACATGAGACCCTCCTTGTACTCTTATACTCTTGGGACATAACATTCAACATTTCAACAAAACATTGATTACATTAAATGGATTATTAATATTTATATGAATATATGTGAAAGGGATTAAGTAATTTTTACAACATAATTTATATGAAGATATGTGAAAGGGATTAAGTATTTTTACAACATAAGCTATGTGGCTTTATGTTTATGAATGTATACTCGTGGGAAGATTTAACTTTTTCTACATGTCAGTAAACCCATTTGTGCAAGTTGGTAATCACTTTATAAATAACACTTGCAGACACTAAAATATATATACCATAATCTTAAAAGATATTATTTTTATCAAGATGACAAAGTATTCTCTAAATCTAACTTGCCCATGTAATTTTTAGAAAATTATGTTTTTAGCAACTTTCATCTTATAGCAATTTTTCAACCATTATTTTTAGAAGCTTTGCATGCAAGATCAGATGGCCTAAAAATATCCACATATCTTATAAACACTAAACTTTTTAGAGGTATAATCACTAAGGGGTGAATCAATGAGCACATATATTTCAATTTTAATTTAAGTCCTTTCAAACTATTAAGAAATCAACATATATCAACTTGATCAAGAAACATAAATAAGAGAGCTCATTCATTCAATGCATACACAAGATCAAACACATAATACATAGTTCCTATGGGAAACCCTCGTGGGGAATAAAACCTACTCTCAAGACTATAACACATGGACTACTTATCCTATAATAAATTAAAAACAAGAGACTAGTCAAATCCTTTATACAAAAAAACCTTGATCAAATCCTCCTAACCAAAGGTCTTTAGTGAAACACCTATTTCACAAGGAGCAACTACCCCTAAGGAAGATCAAATCCTTTAGACCATCCTTTCAAGTGAAAAAATCCACCTTATAATTAATGTATTCAACACATGATGATGGATCTATGATTATCTAACCCCTACATAAACTCTCTCTATATCTCATACAAGCCTCTCACATAGGCATGCCATAATCCCTCTCCTTCACTCAAACTATCCTCATATGCACACTCAAACCTCTTTGCATATCTTAAAAATGTAAGATAGCTATTATTAAATTATAAATATGACCTAAAGTTTATACACATATTCAAAAATTTGCTCTTATCATTAAATCATCTACTAGTTACTCTACCTTTCTTTCGCTCCAATGCTCACATGTATACCTTGCACAAGTCTTCTCAAAAGTCTCACTAGTCAAGAAACCAACACATTTGGTTTCACTATTTATATAGATATCATTATTATCAAGGTCATTATATTTCATTTTTTTCCACAACACATGCCTTCACCCTTAAGGTATCTTACATGGGTCACACATAAGCACAACCCACTTTCAAATAGGCCTAGGTCACTTTTAGGTCCTATGGAGACCCATTCAACTCTTTGACACTTCTCCAAAAAAAATAAGAAGATAAAAAAACTTGTTAAACACATTGACCCATAATTCATGATCTATAAGTCCCCCTTAAGTTCCAACAACCATCACAGTACCCTTATGTTTAAACACAATTTGCTTAAACAATATTTTGTACACATAGTCACCATGAAAAAATACACAGTCAACTTATAAACATTTATTCATACTACATACAATTTAAAAAACCTTGAAAATTCACAAAAATCATCCTCATAAAGTTGAAAACACTCACAAATATCTAATTCATCATGATATATCGAAACAACATCATAATGAGCTCAAATATTCTACTTGGGTTCTTTGAAGAACAAGCACAAATACATCATCAAATTTGAACATCAATAATTTTGACTATAAAAACTTTTAAATCTTAAAATTTATATTTAAGGATTCATCATGGAGTCCTATAAAAAGTTTATTTTTACACCATGGTTAAATTATGCATAGATTGAGAGTTATGGCTCAAAAATAGACACTGGTCTTTCCTTTATTAAATTCAAATATTTGAATTCAAATGGTCACAGTTAAACATCAAACACTATGCTCACATCTCATGTCCTTACTACTTTAGATTAATCATGTAACATCTATATATTCCAAACTTTAACTCATAGTGTCCCAATTCCTAATGTTAAACCTTAAACATGTTGACCTAATCTTGTGTAATCTTGCAATATTAACTCAACACACACCATCAATCTCTGTAGATTAGTCAGGTCCATATCATGCATCGCTCATAGTTTGATCTTTCTCAAAACCCCCATGATCATGAAAATTGGTACTATAATGTTCATTTTGATCATTTATACTATTAAACATCATTCACTTCTTACCATCTCACTTAACATGCATCATTGATCTATATATGTACGAACAAATGCTCACCATTAGATCTTAGAAGAAGCTCGATCTTTATCTTTGTTAACCAACAAAAACTTTGACCTATTTGACTTGATGTGAAATATATATCTAGATGTATGAACTCTAATAAACCATTATATCTCCATCTAGTCCTGATCTTTAATATCATTCAAAAAATGACTACGTATGGGGACCATTGTTATCTACCAGGAAGGCCAACTTTGGATAGTCATATCTCTTACCTCGCTCAATAATATGTTATTAAATTTGGACCATATGATCTCTTAACATAGGAGAATACAAGAATGTTTCAATATAATTCTATAACCCTCACACATGTGAGATATAATAACATTAAAATGCTCTCTCAAATTTTTCTTTGCCATAGAGCCAACTTTGTCAAAAACTTGTCTGGGAGGCCAACTTTGAACATGCATATCTTTTGTTGCACTTTATCAATTGATATAAAATTTATTGAATGTAAACTAGGAACAAAAATAAACAAACCTATATGCTCAAAATCTATTTAAACATCCATGCGTGTGATATATGATACCATCAAAATGCCTACTCAAATTTTCTTGCCACATTGCAAATTTGGCTAAGTATGGAAAGCAATGTCAAACTGCCTTGGAGCCCAAATTTTTATCCACATATATTTAATTTTGATTTATCTCATGACTTGATACTTTACACATAAAAAATATGGACTAATTTTATCACAAATATATAACCAATTTCCCCTGACTCATTTGTACATGGAAGTAATGATGTCATTAAACTGCCTACTCAAATTGTCTACCATTGGACACAAAATGTCTAGATGAAAACTATGATGATCCAGGTGAATTACACTCATGAAAACAAGCTCTAAAATCATACATGAAAATTTATATGGACCATTAACATGATATCATCATCTATAACATTCATTTACTTCTTATCCAAACATATATTAAAGATCCATGCTTACATACTAGGCTACCAAGCCTATGGCAATACACTGCTTTCATGCTTGTCTTTTCTCCTTGACCTGAAACCATATCAACATGATAAATACAATATAATAAGCCTAAAAAAATAAATACCTTATCTCATATGCATTTAAAACCTTCCTTTCACAACTTCAAGCTCAAACTCATCATCATCATCACATTAACACTTTGTCATTACCTTTGACATCAATGCACACATGGCATCAATGACAACACTTGCCAACAATATCCCCCTTTTTCATTGATGGAAACCTCTTATTTTCCTTCTCCCCCTTTTCCTTTTCCTCTTAACATCAAGAATGTATTCAGATATACTTCTAAGATCTCAGGATACTTACATACCTCATATTAAATAATTGCTCCCCTTTTGACATTCATCAATCTAAACTTAGGAATCCCTGATCCTTGGACATGCTTACCTATATAAATGATAATATCCCTCTACTCATGCATGAATATTCACTACCTTGTCAAAACATATGACTTGGTTTGATCAAGTCATCATATCAATCTTCTTTAAATATATTATTTTAAAATTGGACTACTCTGATCTTTAGACATAACAAGTTGTCCATAAAGCTTAGAAAGATCCCCCTAACATCATTTTCTATATTGTATCATAATTTAACCAAAAACAAGAAATTATCACCTCTGAGAGATGATACAAACTTTCCCTAATACTGTGCATACCACTTCCTACCTTGAACTTCTCAACCATGCTCCATGACACCACTCTTTTTTAATCATGCACTTCTATCAATGAGGAATAAACACACATGAGTACCAATAACTGATTTAAATCACCTTGAGAACATTGACAGGGACTCCCCCTAAGATCTCTGAGCCATTGGACATCTTGAGCATCTTCAGATCTCTATATACCATGAAGAATCACCATACATGCTTACTAGCCTTCTCTCTCAAACCACCTCAAGGACCACCAATAGAACTTCATGAAAATCACCAAATATAAAACATGCACTAAACCAACATGAGAACTTACCTTGAAATACTCATGCCTTGATCTTTTGGAGAAATTGAACACAAAGAACTCTTCTTCTCACTAAGCCTATCTAGACTCCTTATAACCCTACTTGGAACCTATAGATCACTCAATTTTCATTAGATATACCTTTAAGACCTAAAAATTCATATCTAGATCATTCTCATTTTCCCCCTCAATCACACCAATTTGGAATAACTAGATCATCCTCTACAATATACTTCCTTCACAAACCACCTTCTAGTCAATGCCCACTTCTAAAACTTATTTCACACCTAGAGACACCCATTACACACTTTTGGACCAAGATTTGAGTTTCTACACCTTTATAAACCCATACTTACAATAACCCATTTTAGGCCTATTTCCCTTAAATCAAAACTAAAAAAACTGAGAGCACTCAAAAATCTCCAATTTGACTTCAACATGTGGACCAAGATAGAATAAGGTCAACCAACATTTATGAGCATCAAAATCTTCTTGAAATTTCATTAATCTTATTATTCCATCTAGAAACACCTATTTTGACCCTATTTGTAGACCTTATACATACTACCAACATTCTTTCATGACAAAGAACACTAATCTGGGCTCAACCATGTATTACAAGCATGTCACCAACAAATTAAAACATTGCATACTCTCCATCTGATGTTCACTTAGCTCCATTTACCAAAACTAATTTATTATCATCATGAACACACACCTTAGGGTTTATAGACATCAAATCCTCAAGTCACTACCTTTCATCCTTTGAGCTAGTTCTTCAAAAATTGAGAGCAAACTAATTAACCAAAGAGCATCTTGACACATAAGTCTACCAATCAAAAAAGTCCTTCATAGTAAGCCAACACATCTTCTCATGACCTTACTTGTCTTATAACATCAATTAAAACCCAACTAACATGCACCATGCTTCCTTTTTTTTTAAAAGTGTCTCCTTGAAGTTTAGAAAGAGACACCCCTTTGACAAAGAGAGACTAAAAGCCCCAAAACTCTAGAGAGTCCCATATCTCCATAATCTCATCTAACTTGTAGTCCTGATTGACTTTGAATGAATCCTTGACTTCATTATTTTCTTCATATTTTTCAATAAATTCTATCAACAGAAACTCTTGACTTTTCTTCATGTCTATCATGGTAAACAAACCATCTTTGGTCTTAGTTTGATCTCTTCTAATAAGCTTAGGTTTCCATACCCATTTTGACCTCTTACTTGCACACTAGGATCTCCATACACCTTATTTTGATTTGGGAACTCATTCAACCTATTCATACAATACCTAGTAATGTCACAACTCTATGACAATTAAAACAAACAAGATCATTCATACCTTTTACTTGATGATGATTGTGATCTTATTTTTCTATTTGGACAAAAGACAAATTTTGTATCTTCTTCATATCTAATTATTTATTTGCTCTTCACTAATTTGAGATATGATTTTTCTAAGAAAAATTGCTTCTGCTTCCAAGGCTCTATGAGAACTCATTTTTTATTTACTTCTTTCTAAATTCCTTAGCTCTATGACCATACTTATTACATGTATAACAATGATCATGAAATAAACTAGCATACCTTGAAGCATTTTGTTGTCTAACATACATTTTTTGCATTACTTTCAATGCTTTCAATCTCTTTGACATACTTAGGATTCTCATGCTTCTTTTCTACCTTATCCAACTTGACTATAAAAATCTCATGCTCACTATTCAATGACTCCATCTCAATATTTATCAAAGTGTACTCATCTTCTCTTTCTATTAGATTTGCATTTGTAGTCTTTAACTGATCCTAAATAATATTGATCTTCTCTTCATCCTCTTTGGCCTTGTTGGCTATGTCCTTTAATCTATATGCTTGCACTTCAATAAACTTGATCTGTTCTTGATACTTCTTTTCTTTTTTCTTGGACATGCCTAGCAAACTTCCCTCAAGAGAACTAACTTGTACTTTAAGTCCTTTGATCATATTTCTCATTTTATGATTCCTCTTCTTTTTCTCCTTTAGTTCCCTAAGATCACTCATGAGCTTAGCATCTAGATCAACTTATTCTTCCTTGTTTTCATCTTCTATACTGTTATGGCAAGCTTTTTTATGAAACATTATGTCATTTTATTTTGAACACAAACTTTTCTTAGCATTTACTAGTTGAACCTTATGATCATTGATAACATTTTCATCCTCTTTAGCATCTTTATTTAAAATACATTTTTGCTCTTCAAGTGCCTTGATCATAGCCTTCCATTATTGATTATCTTTCTTCAATTATTTAATCATCTTTGTACCAACTCAAGATCTCCTTAAAGCTATTAAGATTCCTCCAAAGGACCTATTGTGATACCAATTATTAGAGGTACAATCACTAAGAGGGAGGGTGAATCAGTGAACCCAGATATTTAAATTTAAATTCTAGTCCTTTCAAACTATTAATCAATCATCATATACCAACTTGATCAAACAAAATAAATAAGATAACTCATTCATTCTATACATACACAAGATCAAACACATAACACGTAGTTCCTATGGGAAACCCTCATGGGGAATAAAACCCACTCTCAAACCTATAACACATAGACTACTTATCCTATATAAAATTATAAACAAGAGACTGGTCAATTCCTTTGGACCAAAAAAAATTGTTAAAATCCTCTTGACCAAAGGCCTTTAGTGAAACACACATTTCATAAGGAGCAACTGCCCCTAAGGAAGATCAAATCCTTTAGGCCCTCCTTTGAAGTGAGCACATACAACTTAGAACTTATCTCTTCAACACCTGATGATGGATCTTATATTATCTAACCCCTGCACACACTTTCTTTATATCTCATGCATGCCTCTTACATAGGCATTCGACAATCTCTCTCCTTCTTCACTCAAACTATTCTCATATGCACACTCAGACCTCTTCACATATATTTTAACTACAAGAGAAATATTTTGACATCAAAAATATGACCTAAAGGTTATACACACAATAAAAAATCTTCTCTTTTTAACAACTCATCTACTATGTACTTTTCCTTTTCTTTGCTCCAATGCTCACATGCATACCTTGCACGAGTCTTCTCAAAAGTATCACTAATTAAAAAACCAACACATTTGGTTTCACTAGTTATAGAGATATCATGATTATCATGGTCAAAATATTTATTTATTGGCCATAACACATTCCTTTACCCTTAAGTCATCTTATATGGGTCATGTTTAAGCACAAACCACTTTCAAATAGGCCTACGTCACTTTTAGGTCCTATGGAGACCCATTTGGCTCTTTGAAAAATTTTCAAGAAAAATAAGAACACAAAGCCACTTTAAAAACACATAAACACATGACACATGATATATATGTCCCCCTTAAGTTCTAACAACCATCACATTACCCTTCTACTTAAACATAATTTGCTCAAACAATATTCTATGCACACAATCACCATGAATAAGTACACAATCGACTTCTAAACATTTGTTCATACTTAATATGATTGAAAAACCTTAAAAATACACACAAATCATCCTCATTGAGTCTACAACACTCTTAAATATCTAATTCATCATGAGATATCGAAACAACATTAGAATGAGCTCAAATGTCCTTCTCGGGTTCTTTGCAAAATAAGCACAAACACATAGTCAATGGTAAACCTCAATAGTTTTGACTGTACATAATTTCATATCTTCAAATTTATATTTATAAATTCTCTTTGGATTATTCTATAAATTATTATTTTACACCATGGTCAAATTATACATAGATCAAAAGTTATGGCTCAAAAACTAGGCACTGGTCTTTCCTTTGTTAAATTCAAATATTTGAATTCAAACGGCCATAGTTAAACATCAAACACTATGATTGCATCTCATATCCTCACTAATTTAGGTTAATCACACACTATCGATATCTTCCAAAATTTAACTCATAATGATATAATTCCCAATGTTAAACCTTGAACATGTTGACCTCAAGTCATGTAATCTTGAAATATTGACTCAATGTGCACCATTGATATCTATGGATCAGTCAAGTCCTTATCATGTAGTTCTTACCATTAAATCGTGATCATAACCCCTATGATGATGACACTTATCACTCTCATGTGACTTCTAATCACTTATAATATTAAATATCATGTACTTATTACCATCTCGCTCAACAAGCACCATTGATCTATATATGTATGAACAACTGCTCATTATTAGATCTTAAAAGAAACTTGATCTTTATATTTGTTAACCAAAAAAACTTTGACCTGTTTGAATTTTTTTTCACCATGTGTGTGTGTGTGTGTGTGTGTGTGTGTGTGTGTGTGTGAAAACCTATTAACTATTTTATCTTCACCTGGTCTTGATCTTTAATATTGTGTAAAAAATGATAAAATATGGGGACCATTGTTATCTGCCTAGAAGACCAACTTTAGATAGTCATATATTTTATCTTGCTCAATCATATGTTATAAAATTTGGACCATATGATCTCCACACATAGGATAATCCAACCATGTGTCAATATGCTCCTATAACCTTGACACATGTGAGATATAATGAAATTAAAATTCTCACTTGAATTTTTCTCTGCCAAAGAGTCAACTATGTCAAAAACTTATCTATGAGGCCAACTTTGAACATGCATATCTTTTGTCATGCTTCATTGCTTGATCTTAAATTTAGCACATATAAACTAAGCACGAAAGTAAAAAAACCCATATTATTATTCTCCTAAAAAATCCACACATATTATATATTCCACCATCAAAATACCTAATCAACTTTTCTTTCCACATTTTAAATTTGCCCAAGTATGGGAAAACACTATTAAACTACCTTGGAGCCTAGCTTTGCACCTGCATATCTTTGACTATGCTTCATTACAACTTAAGCCTTTACACATATAAATTATGGACTAATTTTATCACAACCATATGACCAACTCCCCCTGACTCATCCACATGTGGTAATAATGACATCATCAAACTACCTACTCAATTTTTTTACCATTACACCCAAAATATATAGATGAAAACTATGATGAATTGGGTGAATTCGACTCATGCACACAATATATCTAATCATCATTGACAACTGATAGAACCCATTAACATGATCTCATCATTTATAACATTCATCAACTTCTTATCCAAGCATATACTAAAGATCCATGCTTACATACTAGGCTACCAAGCCTATACCAATACATTATTCTCATGCTTGTCTTTTTTCCTTGGCTTGAAACCATATCAACATACTCGATACAATATAATAAGTCTCAAACAATACCTAACTTAGCTCATATGCATCAATATCTTGTCTTGCATAACTTTAGGGTCAAACTCATCATCAACATGACATCAACACTTTGTCATTACCTTTGACATCAATGTACACATGACATCAATATTTGACATCAGTGACAACACTTTCCAACAAAATTAAACTAATTGATGAATTTCAACTAAATTTCATGTTCGAGTAAAAAAATATGTTATCTCTAAAAATGGAAAAATCCTTAAAAAATATTAAATTACATTTTTAGACCCTCAAATGATCATGTATGGCCTCCAAAAAAGTTTAAAACAATACCTAACTAGATATGAATGAATTAAAATTTTCAATATGGTCATTTTATCACAAATGAGAGCTCAAACTAAGTTATGAATCAAAATTTATGACCTACAGAAGTTTGGTCTGCACGTCATTTTTGTGAAGTAAAAACAACTACTAAACATGCATTCTCAATTGGGGTGTAATTGAGTTCATATGTTACCAAAGTTATGCTTGGATAATAAACAAATCTTTCCACTCTTTGAACATCATGTTGAGTTAAGAGGGATCCCAAGGTAAATTATGTCATTGAGATGTAAAGTAATGGAGATTCCCCTCAAGTAGTTAGAATTAACACTGGTGAATTTGAAAGATATTATTTATTTTGTCAAAAGTCCTATTTATATCCTTTATTCCAATAAAATAAAATGTCCTTTTTAAATATATGTGTGAATGGTTTCCATTTATCTACAAGATCTAAGATGAATTTACTGATGACTTAGATGTTTTCCTTTAAACTACATAGTTTCTTGAGGTTTTGAGGAGGGGGAATTTATTTGATGGATTTGAATTTTTATAGATCAAATTTGATACCTATTTTAGATAAAATGAATCCTAAAAAATTTCTTGATGTGACACCAAGTACACTTTTTAAAATTCAAACAAACCTTGTATTCTCTTAGTCTTTTAAAAATTCTTTATAAAATGACAGGATGTTCTAATCTAGTTTTTTATTTACCCAATATGTCATCCATATAATCCTTATCTATATCATGGAAGATAAAAATCATGGATCTTTGATAGGTTTCACCTACATTTTTAATCCAAAATTCATGACTTTCTAAAAAAATAGGTTCCCCATGGTGTAGTGAATGTTATTTTATGTTGGTCTTTAGGTGCAATTTTGATCTGGTCATATCCTAAAAATCCATCCATGAGATATAAAATTTCATGTCCCACTATGGATTCAAGATTATTTTAATATTAGGTAAATGGAGATCATATTTTAGACATGTCATATTGATGTCACAAAATTTTATGCACACTCAGATACCTATTAGTTTATTGTTAACAAGAATTATGTTAGATATCCATTCAAAATAGTCGATTGGTCATATAAACCCAACATCCAATATCTTTTGCCATTATTACTTGGCGATAAGGGAAAAATTGGGATACACTTTCCATATTTTTTGATTGACCAATTTATCATATGCATGTACGATAAGGTGGTGTACCATAAGAGATTGATCCAATATGGGCATATCAATATATGACCAAAAATATTTGTAAATTACTTTATAAGGGTGACCAAAAAACCTTTTCCTCAATACTGAGAGTAACCCCAAATTTAATGATATTAGGATTTTTCTCTAATCCAATATTGACATTAATAATTTATTCCACAAGTGATGTAGAGTTATCCTATAGCTGTATCGACATAGGGGAAAGGTTGAGTTCCTTGTCTATTATCACCTCAGTGATGTTTTCACCAATATACTTGTATTTATTTTCTTTATTTTATTTTTTCCAATAACACTTATATTATGTTTTCACTAAGTTACTTTTATATCTTTTTTTTTTTTTTTGACTAATAAACTCTTCTTATTCCCCAAAATATGTTGATGCATCAAGGTTGATTTCAAAGCCCTTTTTAATCCCCTGGTGGGATGCCTTCTTGAAGTCCCATGAATTTTTTGATAGCTTCATCATTTTATAAAATATAGATTGGCATGTGATGTTGGTAATAGTTGATAAGTTCAAGGTATTGAAGGACAAGTTTTATGTTTAAGACATTAGTGTCACTAAAAATATTAGTGGCATCCATATATTCATAAAATATATGAGAGGAACATGTTTCAATTTTACATAAGTTTCCTCAAATTTTGTATAAGTACCACTAACATCCTCATATTAATCACCAGGGGGTTTGTAACCAATGTCATGAGATTCTTGATTTATGTGCATATGTATGGGTTATCAGATTCTTTGTTCATGAAGACCTAGTCCCTGTCCTTTGTAGTTTATTATTTGGGACTTTTTTTGTTTCTATATGATACTCATTTCTTTTTAAAAAATTTATTAGTTCATCATCACATAAATAAGAGTCATTGTATATTTCAATAGTCTCATTTACAATAAATTTTGATTTGATAAATGGGGTTAGGCCAAACTAATAAGATGCATGTTATTTATTCTTGTTCATGTTAGGCCTACCACATATTCTAGGAGAATGGGGAGCTTAACCACATGGAAATAATCTTGAATTTCATAATATCCAAAACCTTTATCAAGAATATTTAAATAGGATTTGGAATGTGGGTTTTTGTATGTAGATGAATGGTCATTAAGATGTATGTAAGATGAGGAATTTTTTTAGTTCTAGTGTCATGTATCTATTTATTTCATAATCATTTTATATAATAGGATAGTAATTGGTTGTAGGGTATCTTCCAACATTTTTTTTACATTTTAAAGGTTGAGGATCACCAAGGATAGTCACTTCCATGCCTGAATGCATAGATTTGATACATGGATGGAAGGTGGATGTAATGGATTGCATGGCATAAATCCATTCTAGTCTAACAAGTATATTGTAGGTGAGGTTGATATCAATGACATGTATCAAATTTTGCTACTTATAGGCCCAACCATGAAAGGAAGAGGTATAGTACATATTGATTTCATTTTAGTATTATTATATAGTTTAATGGTAATAATATTAGGACCCAATGATATTGTAGAGTAGCCAATATTTTGTTATCAATGTCAAAGTGTAGATTTTCAAGCTCAATACATTTTATATAAGTACCTTTTTCACTTTATGTCTTGTTATGTAAGTCTCAATGTTTAAATGGAGATTATGTGATGGGCTAATAGGATGTATGTCATGTTGGCATACGGTGATTTAATGAATCAAAGACATATGTCCAGTGCTTGGAATTAGGATGTATCAGTGTCATTAGGGACTCTTAACTCTTGAAGAGTTTTATATATGATGTCCTTATGAACAATTGATGTTTTGAAAAGATATAAGATGGATATTTGGGTAAAAATTTTATCAATTTTTTTGATAAGGTTGAATTTTCCTTTATGGGTAGGTGGAGGAGGCCTTTGGATAGTTATTTTGTTGTGCATAGTTGTGACACCACTATCTAGGGATTTGACTTTGATGGCTGTGGCACAGTTGTCTATGTGTTTGATATTACTAACAACTTCATCATAAGAATGGGAGGATTTTTAATGGTTGAAATTATTGGTTTGGTAATATTAAACTTGATTTGGTTACAAGTGATGTTGATAAATTTTTGGAAAGGGATCTTGGTAAATCCCCAATTGTTGATTGTTTGATGTTGATGCAGTTCTTTCAAGTAAAATATCTCCATTATCAATCAAATCTTGGACATAATTCTTTAGCTTCATGCATCGATTGGTTATATGTCCTTTTATTTTGTGAAACTAAAAGTATTCATTATATTTATACCATTTGGGTTTTAGTTTTATTTCATTAAATTTTTTGGTCTATGGGAAAACAATCATGTTTGTAGCAACTAGTTTGCAACTAATAGCTTCCAATGATTACCTTAGAGGATTATAATGTCTTATTTTGATTTCTTGTTAACATTGGAACCTAATAATGGTAACATTGGAAGTGATTTATATGGCTTAGATGTGTTTTTAATCAATCACTCTATCACCAACAACATTATTTTTTACTAAAGAAGGTTTTTTATGATGGTATTTGATTTTGATGATTTTTATGGAAAAGTTTCACCAATCCTTTATCTACAAGGTATTTTTCAATATAAATTCTTTTTTCAATGATTTTATCAAATATAGTCCCAAAATGGACCTGTTTATGAAAATCTATTTCTTTCTTGAGGTTGGCAACAAAGATACTAACCAAATACGTTTTAGGGATAAACTAAGGAAACTTATTAGCTAAGCTTCTCTATCTTTATAGGAATGAATAAAATCTCTCTCGATTCCTTTCTTTGGCATTACATTAATCCATAAGTGTGATACATTGTAGGATAAGTGTTTTAAAAATATTTTAGATAGATCTACAAAGGTTGTGATGGATCCCTCATGAAGATGTAAAAACCATTCCAAAGCTTGACCTCCTAATCTCTGAAGGAATAATATGATCAAGTAGATGTCATTGTATGCAACTTCTTGGCATGACAAGAATAATTTTTTGACATATTCCCTAGGATAACCATTTCCCTTGTATTTTTATAACTTGGTTCATTTAAATTAGGAAATGGTATTCATATCAATTCTTTATAAAATGGATAGGAACACAACTCCTTAAATTTGCATTTTATTTTCTAATTTTGAGTTCTATCTTGTATTCCTTGAAAAGAGTCTTTCATAGTTTTCCATTCTAGTTAAAATGACATACCCTTGAGTAGTGATGATAGGGGTAGGATAAAATTAGGTTTAGGTGGCTCAGGGAGCTAATTAGTATTGGATTATTGGTTCTTAGATTGTTGATTATGTTGTGAAGGTTTTGATATTGAATGAATTACATGGGAGGCTAAGTTTTCCAAATGATGACTTATCTATTAAAGTGGGTAAAACATGACTTGATTTAGATTTTTAAGGTATTTTTGTACTATAAATGATTTTCCTTAGCCAATATTGACATGAGATACATTTGATAAGGGTTTGCACTAGTCAAATCAAGGTTTGCTTTATTTTGGCCATCAATATTTCTAGAAGTAGCTTACTCTTTATTTGGAAGATATTGATCTATTCCTAATTATAATGTGACTCAATTTTTTAGGATTATAATCTATAGGAATCTTGGCTCATATTTCTATGAGTTACATGAGGATATCATCTTTTTTTTTCAAATAAGAACTTATCAACTTGGGAACAACCATGTTATGTTTTAAACAAATCATTGTCATCATCATTGAACTCACTTTAGTTTTTAAGGATATCATTATCATCATCATGAATTTTTTATTAATTAGTTTCATTAAAATGGAATTGATTTTTATGAAAAGGGTTTTCTATGTTAGGGTTTTGATTTAGTCTAGTTTGATATCTTTTTTTTGGTGCCACTAATTTTTTTAGGGTTTATTTTTAGACTAGTTTGGTTTTAAACTTATTTTTCACAAGGGGAGAGTGGGGAGTTAGACACACATACAATACACATTATGATATTCAAGTGGGAATGTAACTACATAGTGGCCCATATAGACACCTCATAGGTAAGAGTGGGTAATATTAGGGAATGTTATTTTCATGGCACCACTACATGATTTTGATAAGAGAGATCTTAAACTAGGTTTGAAGAGTTCACTACGAGAGTATTTATTATACCTTGTATTACATGAGGCCCAAATTCATGACACAAGAGTTTTATTTTGGGCTTGGGTATTTTTTTTCAAATTCACCTCACTTCACTTGATGGTTAATCAACATTAACCACTTAAGGAAACAACTCAAATAAATGTTTATAGTCTATTATAACACAAATTTTTGTTAGTGCTTAGTGATGAAATTTAGGTCACTAAACCCATAATAAAGAGAAAAGTAAAGGTCTCACTAGTTATAATTTATAATCTCACCTTAAGGCATGAAAAAATAGCATACATGGTTGACTTAGGAGACACGAGTGACTGAACCAATTTTTATATGCAATATCACCTTATGGATTAAGAGAAGAATATACATGGTTAATTCATGCACATATAAAATAAACAAATATTTTAGTTATTAACTTATGATTTATTGATTATGTGCTTAGTTTGTTTAGTTTTAGACCTTATTTAAATGTAGATACATAACATGAGTTAGTATTTTTATAAATCTAGGTCTTCATCACATGTTTCCTGCAATTTATAAAATAGAAAACAAAAAGTTAAAACATAGATAAAAAATTATTATAATAAAAAATGTCTATAATATAAAAATAAATGTCAATGATAAAAATAATGAACTAAAAGATAGAAATGCTATAGATCAGTGCAAAAGTGTTACTAATCAGAATAAAAACAAGATTCAACATAATAAAAATGTCATTCATCAGAAAAAAAACATCATTCATAATAAGTAAACATGTCATTAGTTAGAAATATCATATAAAGGACAAAAAATATATTAATTAGTATGGAAACACTAAACTACAGAACATGAACACCAAAGGTTAGAGTAGAAATGCCAAAGTTTGTTTTACACCTACACAAAACACAAAAATGCCAATGGTCATCACAAAAATGCTAAATGTCAATGCAAAAAATATAATCCCTATTTGGCACCTATAAATAACATATAAACACCAATATTTAATATAAAAACACCTTTTTTGAGAGCATAAATACCAAATATCAAAGCAAAAACACTAAAACTCATAAAATGCAAAAGAAAGCTTAAAAATAACTAATATGGTTATAATTTCAAGCCAAGAAGGTTGTGACCTAGTTCAAAAGTACTTAAACACCTCTTAAAATAGAAAATAAGTTTAAAGAGACAATATAAATCGATTAAAAAGTGAAATGGATAGAAAGGGAATTGGTCCCACCATGCATGACATAAATGTATATTTTAAAATCTAGAGCTTTTGAAAGAAATAAACTATCGCTAAGCTAGTTCCTATAATAAATCAAAATACAACCCCAAATTAAGTGAATAAAAGAGAAAAATAATTATCTTCACCTACCAAGAAAAGATATCCTTCTTTTATATGTATTTACTCATGTGATAAATAGATTGTGGTTGTTCAAGTATTCATGCAAGATTTCAGTAGTGTTTACCTGTATTCAATTGTAGGATGATAGATTTTCACTTCATATTTGATTAAAAAAAATTCATGGTTAAAGAATATTCACATTCATAATTAAGAAATGAGGGATGGATTTACAGACTTTTGAATGGTAGGATGGATGGTTTGGATCATTTTATAAGATTGGAAACTTCAAATTTGGATGAGATTTGGTTAGTCAGTTAATTTTTTAATTTTCTTTCGTTTCATATGATTAATTGATTAGTTTCCATTTGGAGATGTATTAACTGATTTATTTCCATTTTTTGAAGGAGTTAATTGATTTGTTTCCTTTTGTTGGATTTAACTATTTTTTTTCCTTTCGATTAAATATATAATTTATTGATCAAGATTGGCTTGAATGATTTTTCTATTTTATTAGGGAGTTGATAAATGATGACATGGAGTGGATCATCAGTGAATATAATTATAATTATTTATTTATTTTATTAATTAACTATATGTGCATGTATTTAATTAAGAGTTAATTCATTAATTATTAATTATTAATTAATTAATCATAAGGTGATGTTTTATGAGACCAGCTAATATCACTCATCATAAATATTATTATCATATATACCCCTTCTATTTTGTCCACTGTCATAGCCTTACCCATGCCTTTATCTATATTTGTATCCATGTTGCATATAATTATTGTCATGATATAAGTTAATATTTTTTAGATGAAATATTATAGTTTAATGGTTTATATGTGGATTACTAATAAGTATGTCTAAGGCACCCAAAACCATAATAACATAGAGATATAGATATTTTTTGATGACCTACATCCATTATTTGTATATCACCCATAGACATTAATTTAAATGAATTCATAGCCATTGAATAACTAGATATTGAAGACACATACCAACTATAGCTATTAGGAAGTACAAGACACTATCTAAGAAGCACTCATAGCCAATGTTGAAGCTTACCCACAAAAACTACCCAGAAATCATGTGCAATAACTGGTTGCGTAAACATGTTTTTAAATGATAACAAATGGTGCAAAGTTATAGTTAGAAATGTTACTTGATTTAAGGAGCTGATTTGGTTTCATGTTCCTAGGGATATGAAACTTTAATATTCCTTCTCCATTTTGGTTTTGTTATTGTTACAATGAGATATTTAGTTCTTTATATTGTTGAAATTAATAATTTATTTTGAGAAAGCCATAGGTCTTTAGTTGAAACCACTAGATTTTAGGAATATTTGAATAAGAAATCATCTCCCCTATATAAGGAGTAGGGCATAGGTTGAAAGGTAGTTATAAAAGTGAATAAGAAATAGAAAATATGAAATAAAAGAATTTAAATAATAATTAGAATTTAGATTAATTTTTTTAGTACTTTAATTTTGTTGTAACAACAAACAGTGTGAAATAAAGTCATTTTCAATAAGTAACTCACCTATAGCAAAGGATGGAAGTCAATCTCTAGTATAAATGAGGTTGGGCCCACTTACATAGATCTGGTAGATTAATTTATTATTCGGTAGTATTAGTTTCATTTCTATATTTGTTTATGTATGTATTTATTATTTCATGTTGAGTATGTTATGTATGATTTCATGTGTATAAAACATTCTTCCATTATGCATATTTAATTCATTCCATGTGAGAAGTTTTCAAAATATTTCTAATTTCTCTTATATGAAAGTTTTATTTCAATTCCTGTCATTACCCTTATATAATGTGTTTTAATTATGCAATGATTAAGACCCAAACATTCAATGGAGAATAGTTTTGCACATATAGTGTTAACATATTATCAAAGTATAAGAACCCTGGTTTGACAATTTGATGAGAAACATTATCAATAAACCAAGTGGATTCCCCTTTAGAGCATATTCTATCGAGTTATACATAGTGATTGGAATATGTAAAGTTTAATTGGGGATTTGATTTTGCTTATCAATGTTAGTGGGATTAAATGGGGTCATGATGAAATTGATTGATTAATGTGGTGTTAGGTCAAGCTAGCTAGGCATGTGTTGATGATAGGATTAAGGTGGATTAATTAATGGTGGATTTTATGAAGATTCCAAAATTAGGTGGTGGAATTAGGTGTCTACATATTTTACATACATAATTGGAAATTTGTAATTATTTAACATTCTTCCATTTTTAATTTACATCTATATTTTATTACATAGTTTATTTAGAATTCTAACTACTACACTTCTTTCTCAAGTAAATAATTCTAGTGATATTGGTACACTTTGAAACTCATAAGAAGAGTATAAGAACTGAATAGATGCAACAAAATACCTATACAATTTCTTCACATGCACATGAACATAGTAAGAAGGAGAAGGTTGTATGTGGGGTTTGTGAGGTTTTTAAATTGTTATGAAACATGAATGTGATCTTTATTTTTTTATGTTACTTTTATAGGAGCATAATATATCTAAGCACTAAATAGGGTCACATGTTTTATGTGAGCATGAAAATAATGAAAAATATGATCTATCACAGGATTCCCATAGTGATGTGCACCAACTACAACATTGTAAAAGGGAAATTATTCAATATTATTTCATTTTCAATTCACACCTATATCATATTACATACTTAATTTTTTTATTTTGAATACATTTATATTTAATTTAAATTTTTTTTAATGTGTATAATATCTTCAAGTATGAGGAGCATGCTTATAATATTGTTTAATAATTTGGTATTATGGATCATTTTTTTGTATTAAACCCCATTGATTTGCATTGTATGAAGGTGGCAAAATATTTTAGTGTTTTTTAATTTACAATTTGTTGAAATGCACATATTACCTCCCTTTATACACCATCAAGCAAAAATCCATCCAATAAAGACAATAAAATGGAGGTTTGTGGATTGAAATTTGGAGCAACATGTGTATGGAATGAAAAAATGAGGGAAAGTGTATTTAAAGAAGGAATAACATGTTTATGACTCCAACGATTTTAGTAAATAAGGGTTGGCAATAATAAAATAAGAAATTAGGATTTGGAATTCCAAATAAAATAAAGAGAAAATGATGTGGGAGATATTAAAGATGAAGTATTTTTTTAATATTGAAATATTGTTAACAAAAGCTAAAACACCTAAAGGTTAACCAACATCAATTCTGACTTAAAGCAAACAAAGGCTAGGTTATTAAAATAAATATAATATATCAATATAAAAAACCTCACGTAGGAGGCACTAACAAAAATCAAACACACAACAACACAAGTAGAAAGCCAACATCACCACACAAGAAAGTCATGCATCTAATGTCCTCATATCAGTAGCATCTTTAGACTCAGATATTTTCTATCTTTGATGTTTAGCCTTTAAAAAGTGAAAGAAAAATTCAAATCCTTTATCACCAAAATTAAGCCAATAAATCCTAGAGTAAATTTGAGAACTGATAGCATAATAAATATGATGATGCCTCATTTGGTGTTGAACACAAGACAAGGTTTCAAGTAGGGAAGAATTGGTAGGATCACATTGTAAGGCAGATTCCACCCTAATAACTTGTTCTTGAGAAATTATGAATGATTTGCTTTTCCTCTTGGCTTTTATTTGGCCAACAATTCTAGGAATTTTTTTGATAAGTCTATAGAATTATTCCATCACTCATTTTTAGAATTAGAGTCATAAGTAAACTTTAAAATATTCCATGTAGAGCAAAAACCATCTATACACTCCTTGTCTTCAATATGGAATACATTGAGCTTATACAGTCTATTCATGGTAGACTTCTCTCTATTGTTAGGTTATGGAGCTAAAAGCTTCACTGATGCAAATAGGGGAGGAGGTTGCTGAGTGTCACAGTCGTCAGCGTCGGTCAGGCCAACCGACGTCGGTCAGGTGGAGACAGGAAGCTACCGACGACGGTCAGAGATCAGTCAATGTCGGTCACCCCCAGGCAGACAGAGACTGACATCAGTCACCTGTGTAGTTTTGAACTACGAGTTCCATGGATAGTTCGTTAATGAACCAGTTGTTTGCATGTAGAAGGCTAATTATGGACATGAAGCTGCATATCTAATTATTGTACTTGGATGTCTAATTATTGTTTGCATGAGATCTATATAATAGACTCATGGGTTGTATTGTAATTTGTGTTAGAGAGTAAGAAAGCCTATATTAGCTCCTTCAAATTGAAAAGAGCAAGGTGTGTTCCTCTTAGTGCCACAGTGCCAAGTGTGGGTGCTGGTTTGGAGAATCAGAAGGATTCTTCATGTATGTATGATCTTGGTCAGCAGGTGTGCAAGGCCACTTTTGGAGATCTACATGGTAAGTAATATTAGTTGATCTACAAGTGTATGTGTGTGAGAGGTCTAAGGTTTGCAGGTGTACAGAACCAGGTTGATCTGTAGGTGGCAGCAGGATCACGGTGACAGCAACACAACAGGGAGCAAGATCAGGTGGGATCTACTTGGAGTACGATGTGTACTCAATTGGAGAGAAAAGAGGAAGGCAAGGTAGTTCCTTCCAAAGTAAGATCATTTGAGTTGCAAGGTGTTGCAAGTTCATGGGAGATCTACTTAGAGTGCATTGTATACTCGGTTTGAGTATGTGGGTATACTCGGTGTACTGGCAGTAGTGATACTGACTAGTGATACTAGCAGTAGTGGATACTGACTGGTTGGAAGTGAACACCAACTTTGTGTTTGAGTTGTGTGTTGGGACTATAATTGAGAGAGTGAGCTCTTGAAGGTGAATTACTGAACACTTGGTGTGGGAAGCCTATAAGGTGGGAAGAGTGTGGTGTCTCTTCATTTGTAATTCTTTTTTGGAAGAGTATTAATACAATTGGCTATTGTCTCTCATATTCTGTGGTATTTCTGAATTCTAGTTACTTGTGATTCTGGTTTAATTCCACATGTTTAGTTGCTTGTTAATAAATTGTGCTTCCTAGATCTTGATAGTTGGTATCAGAGCTAAGGTTGTAGGGAGCAGGTTTGTGTTTGATTACAGGTCACTCTCAGGGGTTTCTGATTGAGTGGGAGTAGAGAAATGGTAGAAGAAAGTAAGCTAAGAATGGAGGAATTGAAAAGCATGAATGGTCAATTACGGTGTTATAGAAAGAAAGAGCAGGTAAATAAATATTGTTGGTTGGTAACAGATCAGCATGAAGGAACTGAAGATGTAGATGTTGCAGGTGCTATTGCACAGGATGCTCTAGGATGTTTCTTGGATAAAGTAGAATCTTGTTTTATAAATTTTGTTGCCTCTTTCCATGCAACCCCAATTAGAGGGGTTGGTGAGCCTTGTCATAGTATTGGAAAAGGGGAAGTGATGTTAAAATTGCAAGAAGCCAACACATGGGTGTTGAAGGAGGTCATGTAGGTCCCAGTTCTAAAGATGTGGCTAATTGCTTCAAAAAATTTGGGTGATGAGAGATACACAGGAACTCTCACAGTGGATTCTTGGAATGTTTCCAAGGGTGCACTTGAATTAGCATGTGGTAAGAAAGTAGGTACTCTTTATCTACTTGCTTGTATTACTGATTCTTTTTGTGTTGCGAAGACGTGGCTTTATAGGCTTGGTCACATGAGCAAGAAGGAGATGCATGTTCTTAAGAGGAAGTTAGATGTCTTTGACAGACTTAAGAACTGGAAAGCCTTAGTGTTTTTGGAGGAGATGACAGATAGAGATCAGTGGAAGGGGCTGGATACTTCTGAGCAAGGCAGTTTGGACATGGGTATCATTCAAAGAAAGCTCGCGGGTAAAAAGTCATCACTCACAGGAAAACACAAGTACCAGCATCGGTCAAGGGGAACCAACATCAAATAGATAAGTACCGATGTTAGTCATGTGCAGACTAGAGAAGTCAGTGGTGTCAGGCAGGTGGAGACTGACGTCGGTAGGATAACCACCATCGGTGACCTAGACAATCGCATGGAACTGACATCGGTCAGATGCAGACTATGTGGTGATCGAGGTCAGTCACTAGAATGGATTTTGGGTGGACAACAAGCTATCAAGGAGTCTCAAATGCCCATGTGGAGGTTTGAAAAGGTAAGTAAGCCTCAAATTCATTATTCCTCTTCTTTATACTAGTTACTCACTATAGAGCAGGAAGGATCCAGGAAATAGTGGGAGCGTGGCATGGATGAGGATGCAGAACCAAATAGGAGATTTGGTAGGGTTGCCAACCGGTATGAAAGCACTAAGAGACAAATGGATTCCTTAGTTAAAGAATAGAGAGAATGGACACATGAGACAGAAGGCTAGGTCATATGGTCTTGAGGAAGTTGTTGGACAGTGGTACAGGTTTTGATAGGTGGATGACAAAGAAGGGCTTTAGTCAATGTTAGTGTAACCATTGTGTTTGTCTTACCAGGTGGATGATGGTCATGACATTATCCTGTTACTATATGTGGATGGTATGCTTGGAGTAGGTTCAGACATGTAGGGTTTTGCTGAGCTAAAGGTAAGGTTAGTTTAGTAGTTTTCCATGAAGGATTTGGGAGCAGCAAAATTCTTTGGCATGAGTATCCTAGAGACAGGGAGATCACATGTTGATGTTGTCATAGGATGATTATGTGAAGGTAGTGCAGGATGCAGAATAGGGCAGCACACCTATGGATGGATAGGTCACAGAATAGGGTCCCCAATCACATGATGAGGTTGAGTACATGTGTACTCCCTGAGTTTGCCCATGTAGTGGGAGCTGTCAGAGAGTTAGGAGCCAATTTGGGGAAGTGGGTTCTCAGGTATTTGAGAGGGACTAGTAGTAGGTATACATGTTATGCAAGGTCAGGACTTCACTACATGGGTTTTTAGGTTCGGATGTGGCAGGTTACTTGGATGACATGTGTTGCACCGTAGGTTTTATGGTGGTTGGTCTTCAAGATTAAGCTTGAAGAGGGATACAAGCTAGGAAACAGATTAGATGGTGTACAGGTATAGGTACAGTGTAGTTGTTTATCTCCAAGTGGGAGATTGTTAGGTTGTGGAACTAAAAGCTTCACTGATGCAAATAGGGGAGGAGGTTGCTAAGTGTCACAGTCATCAGCATCGGTCAGGCCAACCGACGTCAATTAGGTGGAGACAGGAAGCTACCAATGATGGTTAGAGATCAGCTGACATCGATCACCCCCAGGCAGACAGGGACCAACATCGGTCACCTGTGCAGTTCTGAACTACGAGTTCCATAGATAGTTCATTAACGAACCGGTTATTTACATGTAGAAGGCCAATTATAGAGTTGAAGCTGTGGATCTAATTATTGTAATTGGATGTCTAATTATTGTTTTCATGAGATATATATAATAGACTCATGGGCTATATTTTAATTTGTGCTAGAGAGTAAGAGAGCAAATATTAGCTCCTTCAGAGTGAAGAGAGCAAGGTGTGTTCCTCCTAGTGCCACAGTGCCATGTGTGGGTGCTGGTTTGGAGAATCATAAGGATTCTTCATGTATGTATGATCTTGGTCAGCAGGTGTGCAAGGCCACTTTTAGAGATCTACATGGTAATTAAGATCAGTTGATCTGCAGGTGTATGTGTGTGCGAGGTCTAAGGTTTGCAGGTGTGTAGAACCAGGTTGATCTGTAGGTGGCAGCAGGATCAAGGTGACAACAACACAACAGGGAGCAAGATCAGGTGGGATCTACTTGGAGTACAGTGTGTACTCAGTTAGAGAGAAAAGAGGAAGGCAAGGTAGTTCCTTCCAAAGTAAGATCATTTGAGTTGCAGGGTGTTGCAAGTTTATGGGAAATCTACTTGGAGTGCGTTGTGTACTCGGTTTGAGTATGTGGGTATACTCGGTGTACTGGCAGTAGTGATACTGACTAGTGGTACTAGCAGTAGTGGATACTGACTGGTTGGAGGTGAACACCAACTCTGTGTTTGAGTTGTGTGTTGGGACCATAATTGAGAGAGTGAGCTCTTAAAGGTGAATTAATGAACACTTGGTGTGGAAAGCCTGTAAGGTGGGAAGAGTGTGGCGTCTCTTCATTTGTAATTCTTTTCTAGAAGAGTATTAATACAATTGGGTATTGTCTCTCATTTTCTATGTTATTTCTAAATTCTAATTACTTGTGATTCTGGTTTAATTATGCATGTTTAGTTGCTTGGTAATCAATTGTGCTTCCTAGATCCTGACATCTTTTCTCGTCATTTCTAAGATTAAAGTTGAGCTCAATATGAGGGTGGTTAGAAATGGTGAACATAGTAAAATTTACCACATTACCATCGCCTTCCAAATAGGTATCAAAGACATTTTTACATAGGTGGAATCTATCAAGTCTAGAATAGAGTCTTCTAAACTTAACCTAGTTTTTGTACCAAGTCTACCAATGCCTTTACTTTTCATTTTACATTTATTTATAGGATCATTTAGTTTATGCAATATTTTGAATTTAGACAAGAAAAAAACCTCATTGCCTTTCCATAAATGAGGGTATCCACCCATTTTATCATTTATCTCTTAAATTTTATTAAAGTCTCACCAAATAGCCAAGGGATTCCCTTCATATTTGAAGCAAGCCATTTCCATAGCTCCATTATTTCCCTATAGTCATTAGGGGCATATATGTTACATATCCCAAAAACTTTACTCTGCTTGTTAAAAATAACACAGACCACTTGGTTGTAAAGACAGATGCCATGTTCCATAATATATTCTTCCTAAATTAGATTCATCAGAATAGAGTCACCATCTTTACCTCTACATTGGGTAGTGGAGAAATATACAAAAGTAGGCTAGATAAATCCTAAAATGGAGTATAAATTAGATCCAATATCTTAACCTCCTAAAGAAGGAGAAAGTATAGCTTTGTTATAGAATTTTTGAACTACCTAAGGCTTTTTGTTTGGATATTCTAGCCCCCTTACATTCCAACTGATAATCTACATGACTATTGATAGGGTTAGTCAAATTGGGGGGTTTACTTCCCCCCTTATTTTGGTATAGCCTTAAAAAACATTTAGGAACTTTATTCTCCTTATTCCTCTTTTTATTACTACTATCTCAACCTCCCATAATCCCATCTTTGAAAATTATTCCTTATTTAGTTGGAAGAGGTTCAAGAGAGGATTTATCCATATAGAAAAATTTGACTTTCTTTCTTGATCTTTTAGAGGTCCAATTATCTCTAGTGCTATGAGTATAAAAATTGCCAAACAAATTGTCAACATTATCTAATTCAGCCAGGGCTTCTCTACCAAGGATAATTTCCATCAAGGGAGTATTATTCTCAAACAAGGTTTCAGGAGGGAGCTCAACATTATTTCCAAGGATAAAATAAATTTTCTTTGGTTATCCAAAAGACCAACAAAAACATTTGAGGGTCTCCCTTTGGAAAAGGGAACAACATATACCATATCCTAATCATGAAGTTTTTAGAATTTAAAGGTTATATGGTAAAATGAGAATTGATTTAATGAGTCATTCTATTTAACCTTCTCCTTAATAAGAGGTAATGCAGTATCTAGGGGGTGCAATCTTAATATGGAAATTTTCCCCAAAAAGAATCATATGAGTGTCTTCTTTATTCTTAGAAGGAAATGAATTATCGTCGACTCTAGGGCCCTCACCATGGAATGTTCTACTTTCCTCAAATTTGTAGTCAAAGGTGAGGTTAGCAATATTTTCTAGGTCCTCCATTTGAGGGGGAGGGGATTAAAAAAACATATTTGTTATTTATATTGGGTCCCCTTTGGGATTCTTTGTCAAAAGTATTATTAGAGGATAACAAAGGGCATTTTTTCTCATATGTCCATCTTTTTTGTATAAAAAACACACATTAAGGACTCCCAATCCTTTAATAAGGTAGATACTAGGACCCCCATTAATTTCAAAAACAAAGGATTCTATAAAAAATTATAATGGGTCCAAAGAAATTATAACTCAAACATTCATGTGGGCCAAAGACCATTTGGCATCCTCAACCCTAAGCACCTCTCTTAAGGGTTTAAAGGTATGGGGAATGAAATTCCATAGTTAAAGAGGAACATTTTCAATGTCAACCCATATGGGGACCATTTTAAAAACCAAATATTGACATTATAAATTGGGGTTCTAGGGTACTTCTTTAAACAAATATTGATCCACATTCCATAGGGTTTTGTTAATTACTCTTCTCTACAAATTGGAAATTTTAAAAAGAAACAAGAAGACTCCTTTTTGGAACATTCTATAGAAAACTAACATAAATACTCATTTTATTACCTCATACCAAATTTATCCATTTATTTTTAAAAATCTTTAACAAAAGGTCATTTCTATTTAAATAGACAAAAAAATCAATACTTTTTAATCGAGATCATTCTCTAAGTAAATATTGTTCCATGGGTGGCTTAGGAAGCAAGAAAAGAGTTTTACTAGAGACAGGGTTCTTACCATTTTTTCCTTCACTTTAACCTCTTATTCCATCCTTATATGCACCTCTTGAGCTAATAATAAATTATGCACCTTGTGAATGTTTAACAAATTCTTCCTATTATAGGACTTCACTGAATAACTTCCTATGGTCTCCCTTTTTTCACCACCCTTCTTTGCAATAAATTCTAAGCCACTCAAATTGGGGCAAAATTTAATCATTGTTTGACCTTCATTTTCATTAATATTACCATAAAAAAAACTCTCCATAGGGTTCATATCACTTTGACCACCTTCCTCCATAAGCCAAAACCATTATTTGAATTTACTAATAATCTCCAACATGTATCGACAAATCAAGGACTAGGGAGAGGGGCACACTAATAAAGAAACTAGGTGTCAACAACAACCTATATGTTAAACAAAAAATAAAGAAAACAATAAGGGAAAAACCATAAAGGAAAAAATCCCATCTTAAATCCATGATCACCAAACACCTTTAACAACCAAGAACCACACAACCATACAAGCACAAAGGAAGCAAATGGAACCATGAAGGAGGAAAGAAAACATAAAACACCATCAATGGAGGGTGACTCTTCATATCCCCATTGTAGATCTCCACCTTGCTCTCTCCTTCTTAGTGTAGGATAAAGGAATTTATGGAAGTAACACATTATATGTATTATATTGAATAATACATATACATTTTATGCCTATACATGAAATGAAACTTGTAAGAAAAATAAAAGCCCTTCACTAACAAAATAATATCAAGGGGAGAAGAGAAGAGTTGAAGGTGAGTATATGTTTTTATCCTTGATTTTTAATTACTCTTAATAAATAAATTTAGTCTTGTCTTATTTTTTAAGTTATTTTATTTATTTTGTGTAATATCAAGAGAAGGATGGTGTGGTAGAAAATATAAGAAAGGAGAAAATAAAAATTGAGTCAAAGGTGAGTGTTGTTGACCCCAGAGAATGGGTTTTATGGATGACAGTAGACATTTCAATAAGGAAGGAGAGGCAAAGGTAATGAGCATTCAATTACTACTAAGATTCCATCATCCCACTGTATAACTTCATAATATAAGAGATATAAGCATATTACATCTCATCTACCCCATGATCATGATGAAGACTCTAAAGAGGATGGAAACTAAAAATGATAAAAATAAATATATGCTAGTGGTAGAAGGGATGCCAGCAAGATGAATGTTGTGAATAATGGTGAGATAAGCAATAAAAATAGGATGGAGCATTTGACTTTCAAATATGGTTGACGTCAATATCTCTCTTGGTCCTCCTTAAAGCTATAAATGATTAGTTCTAAGAAGAAAAGGATGATGATGATGGTCGATCATTATTAGTTGGTTGCTTGGTTTCTACTCTTGATCTTACTACTATCATTTATGGATAGAAATGTTATGAGGGTTTTTGTGTATCATAGTATATAATAAGTTCTATTTTGTTTTGGTGATTGATATAATTATACATTTCTTTCCATCATGATGTTCAATTTTTATTTAATTATAATATATGCTTGAAGGTAAGGGTTCAATGAGTCTATATGAATTAATATCATAGGTCTAGGGGCATAGTAAGGGTAATAATAATGCATATAATCTAGGTAAGAGGGGGAATAGAGTTTTCTGGACCATTATGCTCATTCATCCTTAGACACCATCATTTCCAACTAACCCTAACTTAACGTGGCCATTCTACTATATGCCTCAACTAAGTGAAAAGAATGTCTTATTCCTCATGAAATGCTGACATAGGGAAGGCTTTCATTAGGTGTAATTTTTTTCTTGCTAGAACCTAGGTCCTGAGGAGTAATTATGTCAATATTTTGGTTTTGTTACAAGGACCAGAGTCATATTTTGTTTAAGCAATGAATATGAAAAGCAATAATCAACTAGATATCTTTAGAAAATATTGAGTGATGATTGGAGAAGATGGAGAAATTTTTTATCGGAGAACATCCTAGTTTTAAAGGTTAGAATCCAAAGAGGTGGGCTAAAGAGAACTTATACGACATTCTATACATGGTATTATTTTGAGAGTTACTAGGAAACTTATACTCTTGGCTAATGTTGTATGCTCTAAATAAGAGGAGAAACTTGGGATGATGGCACTCATGGATATAATAGTGAAAAAATAGTGTTGAGTATTAAACATAGTTTAGACCTAAGTTGTGGATGTATGGTGGCATGGAACATTAAATATCTACATGTTAGAGTTTTCCCTATCTATGTACTCCTACCTTGAATAAGTTGAGTTCTAATTCCTCCATGAACCTAGGGGTTCTTATCTCAAAATATTTCCCTTGGAGATAGATAAGTTAATGATAGATATTGGAATTGAATACCTTCCAATGGATGGTTAATCATTATTATGTTTGGATGGTAGGGTGAATGGAGGCAGAGAAGGCACACTAACTAGGAAGGTGATAATCCAAGGAGATCCCAAAAAAATAAGGATAGAACAATTTGAAATAAATAAGGTGTGAGCATCTAAGAGAAGAGCGTTGAGGTCCTGAGAGGGGAAGGGTAGGGTCCAATTCAAGATATGTTGTGAGTACCCATGAAATATGGGAAGGCATGAGGAAGACTCTTGCATGTAATAATTGTGCCCTCATGAGTAAAAAATATTGTGACATTGAAGGGAAGGTAATATTTTCAATTAATGGATAAAATATAGTGAAAGTAAAGTAATTATAAAGTGTTCAACCCACCCCCATATAACCTACCTAATCAATCACATCTCTTCAAAATGTTGTAAGATAAAAGCATTGAAAAGGTAGGAAATAAGTGTGTGGTATTTTTTTTAGAAATACATACTAGAGGAGTATGATTTACACCCCCACTAGGTGGGACAATAAAAATGGATAAAATAACATCAGAGGAATGATCTCTGCCCCTCTAAAAACCTAAGTAATGATAGGAGCAATTGTATCATCTACAACAGGAATTAGTGGAGCCAACCTATGCATATAAGAAGGTGCTTTAGCACTGATGGTGTAGGTCATATACAAGATGTCTATTAAACTACATAAGTATCAAGTGATGGATAATGTCATCAATCATATCCATAAGTACAAACTCATTTAGCACATGAAAGGAATCATATTCCTAAAATGAAATGCAAGCCACTTCTCTACAACCTTGTAAGACGGATCTCATAATTAGGATAGGAAGTATGATCCTACCCATAGCATTTTAGACTATGATATTTTTAAGACTAAATTTTTAAAAGAGTTTGACATACCAGAATTTAAGTAACAGAGTATTTAAAAACTAAAATAATTTAGACAAGATTTGACTGAAATCATCTGCATCTATGATGTCAATTTTAATAAATTAGTTTTGAATTTATCTTATGCACTGCATCTAATGAAACACACCCACTTATTTATTAGAGTGTTTATTTCCCATACCAATACCTATTGGCAATGAGAAACATCATAGAGCCTTGAGAATCCTTAGAGGTTGCACCAAAGGCTGAGATGGTGGGAAGTGTTAATCCTAAAATAAGCCTAATTATGGAGGTGTAGATTGCATCCATGAGTGAAATATTATAAAAAATAATGAATGTTGGCATGATAGATAATTGTGGTGGATTATGGTGTGTAGACTATATAATTAAGGGACATTTATGGTATAATTATCCATAGAAAGGCATATGCACACTCATGACATCTTTCAAATTGTGTAGAGAAGGCCACGATGTATACAACACTTCTTTGCTACCCCAAGCAACTCAAGAAGTGTGTACAACATATTTTAAGGTATGCAAAAATTCTTCACATGATATAATGGAATTTAAGGGCATGATTAACATAAGGGATCAAAATTTAAGCCAAGAAATAATTGAAACATTCAACCACACTTTTAAAGAGTATCACAAACTAAATGGATGGTGAGCCCATGGAACTAGAGGAAGATTTAATATAAGGTTTATAGATTGAGTATGCTATAAGTTTGGTTCAATGGATCACTTCAAATGGGATTTCCCCATGCACCCCATTTTTTATATTTTCAAAGAAAGCATAAGGTTTAGGACTATCTAAACTTATATGAAAAAATCATTAAAATGGTATGATTGGAAAGAGAATCCAAAATGATCAAGTGTGGGATGAAATATAAATAATAGACCCAAAGAATAATCATGCTCTGTGGGTCCAAGTAAAAATGAGAAGTGGGTTCACCAGTCAAAATTCCATCCATCCCATTGAAAAATTATGGCCAAGATATGAACCATGTAGAGATGAGGCTATTCCAAGACAACACCTAGACCCCCATGGAGTATCATACCCATATGTTGCATGATAGAAATTATTACTCCAAGAAGAACTAGATGTTATTCATAATCTACAAGGTGAACTTCAACATGCTCATGACCTAGAAGAAAAAGAAAGGTATAATCATCAATTTAGGCTAAATAACATGAGGATTGAAGAAAACCTATCTAAAGTGTTATAATTATTTTGTCTAGAAAGAATAACACCCATTCTTAGAGAGATACTCTTGGAAGATAAGGCTAAACAACCTATAAGTGTATCTAGACAAAACATGACCAAAGGAAGAGATCTCTATAGGACAAAATATTTTGGATATGATTAGGAGTTAATGTTGGATGTAGGCATAAATGGATGGTAGGTCTATGATATATTAATATATATGAGAGTTGAGGTCAATATCTTAAGTAGAGATGCTTGGTGAAATATGAGAAGCCCACCTCTACTACCCTCACTACATGTGTTATTCATGGCCAATAAAACCAAAGCCCAACCATTGGGGATATTACTCGATGTTAGTCTAGAGATTATGGGAGTCAAATTCTAAGATAACTTCAAGGTGATTGGTGATTGATCCAATAATGCATACATGTGTTTCTAATTGTGTTTCATGAGATTCAATAATGTAAAGGATCATGTGATTATTATGTTAGCCATATATATTGGACCTCCATATGTATAAAGTGAGGATATGATAGATGAGATCAATAATATTATAATATCACTACTAGAGGAGTGGATAGATTTGAACCAAATGCATAAGCCATTATTTATTGGGACAATGCCCAATCAATATTTGACTCCACCATTGTAGTTTGTGATCAATAGGTTTAGGATTTATAAGAAGTGATTAGACAGAGTCATGGAATCATCAAAATAAGATCTCATTATTAAAAAACTCTATGGAGTATAAAAATTAAAAATGCATAGGCCCCATTCACATAAAAGGTATTAAAAATGGTCTCACACATTAGTAAAGGAAGGCTCGTGAAGCTATTTCACTTCATTGGGATAGGAAAATTTGAACCATAAATTTATGACCTTAAATATGACATCTTGAATGAACAAGAGCATGTAAATATAATGGTATATACACTAAAGAGTAGTGCCACACTAGTGAGATACCCACTAACCCTTCCTTCTTACATGGGAAAGAATCAAAAAAGCTATATGTGCCTAGTTTAGGATAACAAACTAGTACTAGAAAATATTGATTTACAATGGAAACTCAAAACCCAATATCCATTTCTAGGCCTATAAGGACACATGGATAGGAAACTTTCCCTACCTACCTCTTCAACTTTGGGTCCATGCCTTTCATTAGACATTGAATACCTAGGCATGTGTATGGTGCATTATAGCATAAACCCAGAGAAAAATGGCCACATGGGAAATATTGGAAGTTATGCATGTAGTTTCATTCAAATCCAAATTTCTAATCTTGAATAAGCCCCTTTGGTAACTACACCATGGTATATATAAAGATAATTCAATAATGGGGGAATGAGTGTTACACCTCTATGAAGAAAAGGAAGCAAGCCTATCCAAAATCTTTGAATACCAAGGTATGGGTAGTAACCTAAGTGAAGAAGATGAAGATGAATGGAAAAAAATAAACCTCAGTAGAAGAAAGGACAATGTGGTGTGAAAATATAAAAAGAAAATGACAAAAATAAGTCAAGTCATCTACATGTTGATACCACTATGGGTGAATGATAGGTAAAGAACACACCCTTAGAACAACATGAAAATATAAGGATCCCTTAAATACCATAAAAGTAAATATCAACATAGAATAAGATCCTAAGATCACCATAATAGGGGATTATTGGTCTAATGAGTAACTCACACATATCATGGAACTATTGTGAGAATTTCAAGAATTATTCTTTAGGATCTTCATGTAAATTAAATGGATACACTCCTCACTAGGGAAGATGAAAATAAAATTAATTTAAGGTGCACTACCTATCAATAAATGACCCTAATGAATGAACCCCAAACTATAGGATAAGGTAAAAATGGAAATAGATAACATGTTGGCTACAAGTATCATATACCTCATAAAAGAGTTTGAATGGGTTAGCCCTATTATCATCAGTATCAAGAAAGATGAACACATATATATTTGTGATGACTATCATATCCTAAATGTATCCTATGTAACACAACCTTTTTCTACACCCTTCATCAAGGAAATCCTTAAAAGAGTGATAGGTTGTGAGATATACACCTTTATAAATTGCTTCTCAAGTTTTATCACCAAGTCCAAATTGAAGATGAGGACAAACCCAACATGACCTTTCACATTGAATGGAGATCCTTCACCTAAAATGTCATGCCTTTTAAAATTACAAATTTCCCAATTGTATTTTCATGTATTATGATTGTGGCCTTAAAATATTTTGTCCATCAATTTATCTAGATGATTGGATAGTATATGGGCTTGTGAGGGACCACCATGACAATCTAAGGATTATTTTTGAGTGATGTTGATAGCTACACATTTCCCTCAACTTGAATAAATGTGTATTTTCCAAACCATTTGGAACTTTATTCAGACATGTCATCTGCAAGGAAGGTCTCTTGGTGGACCTTGCAAAAGTGACATTCATTCCTTAACTAGAAGCCCCTATTGTTCAATGAGAGGTATGTGTATTCTTAGGACACATCATATATTATCATAAGTTAATCCATCACTATGAAAAGATTACAACACCCATGGAATAACTTCTACAAAAATAATAAACCTTTTAAGTGGGGAAGAGCTCAGGTGGAAACCTTTGAGACCCTAAAATAAAAGTTTGATAATGCCCTCATCTTGTCATTTATATACTATAATAATCCATTCCACATCCATTTTGATGCTTTTAGGTTAGATATTGGTGTTATCTTATCTCAACTAGAGGAAAATAAGATTGACCATCCAATAAACTTTGCTAGTCAGAAGTTCATTGCCACCAAAAAAATTATACAACCACTAAATGAGAGGTTTGGCTTATAATTTATGTACTTCATATGTTTTGCTAGTACTTTTTGGCCACCCCATTTATTTTATTTACTAATCATGAAGATTTGAAATATATAGTCAATAAACATGTCCTCCATGGATGTATCTTTTAGTGGATCATATTATTTCAAGAATTCTAATTCACAATAGTGGTCAAGCTAGGAAAGTAGAACTTGGGGCCTGATCACCTTTCCTATCTCACCATAGGAAAAGCTTTACAACATATTGAATATGGCATGTTGGATCTATAATTTTATAAGGTACATTGATCACTTGAATAAATTATTGATATTGTATCATTTCTCACTTAAGGAACCACAACAAAGATCATAAGTAGTAAAGAAAATAAATAACTTTCCCTACAAGTTACCCTTATCAACTCATTGGTGGGAAACTTTAAAAACAAAGGTGTGATGAGGTATTGCATATATGTGTACTTCCACATGATCACATTGATGTTATATGAGAGTCCCATGAATTAACTACTAAAGGACACTTTGTCATAGAAGTGACTGCTTGAAATATTCTCTTCTCGAGACTGTGGTGGCCAACTATCTTTCACGATGCCAAAGAATACACTTAGAAGTATAATTTTTTCCAAAATATTGGAAATCCAAGCCATCAAGATGAGATGCCACTCATCCTAATCCTCACATAGGCACCCTTTGAAAATGGGTCATTAACTTTTTAAGACCCATTACACCGATCACATGATGGATTGACATATGCTACATCATTACTGTTACTAACTAATTCACTTGATGGTTTGAATTCAGACCAACTAAGAATTTAACTATAGCCACAACTATTCGATTCCTATGGGAAAACATCATTAATAGGTTTGGATGCCCAATGATCTTGACTAGTGATTGAAGTACCCATTTCATTAATAATATAGAGTAGATCCTTCTATTTAAGCTGATGATTACCCATCACAAGACTACACCATACCATCCATAGGCTAACAGAACTACAAATGCCTTCATCAAAATTTTAGGCCACTTCCTCACAATGATATGAGTTATAGGATACATGTACTAAGATGATCAATTATTAGCCATTTGATGGGCGTACTAAACCAAATATTAGTGATTCAATAAGTCTACTCATTTTTAGTTGGTGTTCAACATAGAATCCATCCTTCTTATAAAGTTTTGGTCTCATCCCTATGTATAGGCCAAGTTAGTCACCTAGATGACCCTGAATCCCTCACAACACACCTTGATGAACTACAAAAGTTGGATGAAGGGTGTATTAGTTCCAAATAGATCCAAGACACTGAGATGGCCCAAAAAAATTCATGTCATGATAGACATATCAAGGTAAAAATAATAATGGAAGGTGCCCAAATCCTTTTTTATAATTCAAAATACTTTAAGCACCTTTTCAAGATATAAATATGTTGGTTTAGGCCATATATCATTGATAGTATTTTGCGAACTAGTGTATGCAAGATTCACACTTTGAATGAATAAATCTAGATAAAAGATATGAAATAGGGAAGGTTGAAAAGATTATAAGCCTAAGGTTGACTAGGAAAACAAATAAATAGAGATGGAATATAAATCTATAAAATTCTATAATTGGGAATGAGACCAAAGGTAAAAATAACAAAGAAGAGGAGACACATTCAATAAACTTGATTTGGAACCCACATTATTCAAGAGAAAAGAAGATATGCCCAAAAAATAGAGGCTAAATAACCCTCAACAATAAAAAATAAATAAGAACTAAAAGAAGTGAAATAAGTTAACTAATAGGTGAACTAGGGGATGAGCTAAAATAGCAAATGCATCATAATTGATCTGAATGGCTTAGACAAAAATGCAATACCCAGACAAAGTAGAAATGAGGGAAGAATGGGAATTTAATTTGGATGCATGCAAGATAAAATATGATAAACACTAGAGCACACACCACAAGGATAAACTACACAAGGATTACCTAGTGGACATTGGAAGAAGGAATGATGATAGGAACCCCATCTACAATGACCACATTAGGAGGTCGATGAAGGAAGTTGACACATTGGGAACTTCCTTTCTTTATAAACATGGAATAACTAGTACGGTTATATATTTCTTGGATCCATGAAGATAGAATTTATTTTATAGGAAGAAGGATACATATCACAATGGCACAAATTCACAAAGCCATAAGACTAACACAAATGGGTATCAACATAAAGGGAGCATTGGAAAAGCAAGTAGGCATTGACACAAAATAAAACCAATTAAATTATATAAAATAAGGATAGACTTTCCTTGTCCCCCACATAAATGAGAAAACCACCAGATCGGGGGCCTGATTAGTTAGTGCAAAATTTATCTCCAGTTGGACAATGCAAATAAATCAACAGGCACTACATATACATAGCACATGGAATGGAAAAAGGAGTTTGGCTCAACATAGCTAAGTATTTGGTAGATATAATTATAGAGGAGGTTGAGATGTATCAAAGTGGGAAAGGTAAGTTCACATTTGGAACCATCATCATGATAATGGTATTTTATGAGATCAGAGTCCCCCAAGGAAGAGATGGGGGAGAAGGGTGGACTTTCACTGGCCACCACTAGTCCCCTATAGTCAAATATTAAGAGTTAACCTACCTTAAAATAATCAAATTGAGTTATAAAACAAGGCTCATGTAATGGAATATGTGCCTAAGATAAGCATTGGGAGAAGGATGGTGCATCTTGAGGATGTTACAATAAAAAGTGAAAGGTCATGCTCAATTTATAGTAATGCAACATTTTCCCCTTGCATAAATCAATATGAGCAATGAAAATATGTCCCTTTGGCTCAAATTACCCTATGTATTATCCATGTAATACTTTACGGATGGAGTAAATAGCATCAAGGACATGGATAGGGTCAATATATATGCCCATTGGATTGACACAAACATCCATATCATGTGTTTTATGTATGTGAAACAAGGAAAGATGGATATGAAAGAAGTGGATGCGATGGAAATGTGAGAATGTGATATCTACCAAATAATCAAAATTCATAAAAATTCATACCAATTTCACTACTATTTCAATCTTATAAAATGGTGTGATGATGCAAAGGTTAAAACACTAAGCAGATCCTCCATCCCTATAACCTAGTAAAAGGGTTCAAGTACTCAATTAAGCCCTAAGGAAGAAGGTGAGATAAGAAAGACACAACCACCCTTAGCCACATCGGAAGGAATGAAATAAGGAGAGTCAAATGATAGGCTCATAAGAAGGTGAGGAAGGGAAGAGAAGAATGTAGTCACCCCTTAGAAGAAGGAGCTAAATAGAATGGAGAGATGACCACCTATACTAATGTAGAGGCATTAGGAAGATGTCATAAACAATACCATCATTTATTTCTATATCTAACAGATCTCATGCACTTGATGGTATGATCTTGATTGTCCCTAATAAACTAGTTTCTCTCTCTCTAGATCACAGTGTTTATCACCTTTCTTGAAGGAATCTTCACCTTGATGTGGTTTTGATTTTATGAAATATTTCAGTTGACATATCACATTATGGCTATGTCTCATATCACTCCCCTTACTCACAAATTTACCTTTCACCTTCCTTAGCTTTCACTAGTGTTTACTAGGCCATTCCCATTTCAAGTGTCAAATCTTGTTATAGGTCATATTAACTAAGTATTTTGATATGAGAGATATTCATTTATCATATCCCACTTATAAAAATCTCCTTTGATTTGTGTAACTCATTTTACCTTTCTTGTTTCTAACAAGGCTAGTAGGCTCTTGGGGAAATTTCTCCTTAATTCACCAACCTAAGCTCTAATACCAAGGTTAAATAAAATTTATGATATTTATTTATAACACATGAGGTGTGGTTAAATTTTAATCATCAAACTCCACTTCCTTTGCAACTTACCCTTTTTTTAAGGCCTAATTAGGCATGTTCCAAGACCTCTATGATCAAATCCATACCATACATAATACTTTCAACTTTAAACCACTTGCATCACCTTTTTCACCTTAAATATATTACTACTACAAAATTTCATCTCTTTCTAATGGTTAAATCTCTCCCAATCTCTTAAACCCTAACTCTGGGATTTCCAAGTTAATGTATGGGATGAATCTATTCAAAAATTAATAACTTTAATTATAAATGGTATCATGAGTCCAAACCTATTTCAATGTTCCTATATGTACCCTTCAATATTCACTTTGAAGTTTGTGAAGTGAACCTTCTCAAAGGGTAGATATCCTTCAGAATTCTTACCAATGTCCTCTTTCGAAAGGCATGTACCCTTTGGGATTTTGACTTGAACTTTCCCAAAGGGAAAGCTACCCTTCAAAAGCTTCCAAATACTCCTTTTTGAAAAGAAGTAAACATTTGGGATTATGTAAATGAAACTTTTTAAAGGGTAGATACCTTTCATAATTTTTCAAATGCCCCCCTTAGATTTTTGAATTGTCCCTCTAACACATGAAACTGCCCTTCCAGATTTTGAAATAACCCTTCAAATTTTCCAAAGAATCAAGACTTTTATTTTAAACATCTCTCTCATGGAAAATTTCTTTAGACAAAATTTTTGAAGTAAATGTCCCTTCAAATCCTCTATTTTTGAACTTTCTCGAAGGGAAATTACCCTTTGGAATCATGACAAGCCCTTCCTGAGTACCCATCAAGAAAAATGTAATAGTCATTCAGCCTTTGAAAAATAGTCCTTTGGCCTTTTTATAATGGAATATTCCTCTTGTATTTCCTTGGGACAAAAGTACGAAGGACTCTGACTTAAGCCTTTTCAAAGTATCCCCTCAACTTGGTCCTCTTCCCCTTCTTTGAAAGGCAAGTTTAAGCAAAGTTCTGAATGATAGAGGTTGTAATTTTAACCTGTAGGGTCAAAATTTTCAATAATTACACTTATTTCACATTAAATTATGGGTATATAATGTAATTAGCCTTTGAGGAGCTTTTATTCCACCATGTCCTACAAAATGAGTCAAATGTGGAGAAATATTTGAATTTATCTCAATTATTCTTGATGTGCAAGTAGTTATTATGGTGGTATTTGACCTTTATTTCTCTTTCCTCATGTTTCCATTTAATACATGCCTATCACCATTTATTAAATTAGATGTATGACTATAGAAGGTGTTCCTTGGGTACCCATAATCATGGTGTCATGCATTCTGATAGACATCCATCCTATCAAATTTCATTTTATGTACCTCCATATATTCCTCACCCACATTAAAGATGGCATTTTTTGCTAATTCATTTAACATAAATTTATTTCTTACCTCTTCATTCAAGGCTCTAGTTTGAATAAATTAATATAAAATTATTTGAGATAGTTTGATTTGTAGTAATGATATTCCACATTTTCCACTTCATCCAAAAACATTGAACATTTTGTATCCTTCTCATCTTTTCTATATAATGAACTGGGTAGTGTGGCATTAATATTTTGACATTTTTGAGAATTATAAGGAATGAAAATAATATCATTCTAAGAACCCAATAATTTGAAGCATTCACAAAAAAATTGTCATAAGAGGCTATAAGGATTAGATGCAAAGAGAAGCCAAATCATATGATATTCAAAACAAAATATACAAATACAATGGAAAGACATTACATAAGTAGGAAAGGAAAAAAATAAACAAGCTTAACTAAATAATGTGAGATAAATATAAAAAGGAAAAAACTAGGAAAATACAAAAAATTATATAGAACCTAGTAATAATGAGAATAATATACTCTAACATCCACTCTGAAGTGAAGCTAGGGGCTACTAATAGCCAAAAAAAGTGCCATATCCACAGTATGATTCCTATGAACAAGGATTTATTAAGTACCCATTTGAAATATATATCCATGAAATGAAAAAGGAAGATATCTTCATGAACACCCCCAATGACAACTTCTAAAACCCTAAGCATGCCATGCAACTTAAGAAAAGAATGTGATGCAAATGGATTCATGAAGATGTAAACTTGCTACTGAGTCAAAATTTAATCCAAGAAAAAAATTCCATCTTGAATATGGTGATGAATGAAGTTCATGTGTATATCAATGTGCTTAGTCCATTAGTTCTCAACTGGGTTGCAGGACATGTAAATTTTACTCTAGTTGTCACACCAAAGTATAATGGGTAAATCCTGTGCGAATCCAAAATCTATTAATAAATGATGAAACCAAAGAACCTATTGACTCATTATAATTTATGCCCTATACTCAACCTCTATATATGAAAGTGCAATATCTTATTGCTTCTTACACACCCAAGCAACTAGAGAATAACTGAGACAAAAGATGTATCTAAAATTAGAATGCTTATCATCAAGAGAACCTACCCAATCTAAATTAGTGTACCCAACTAATTAAGTATAACCCCTAGTATAGTGTAATACAAAATGGGCAGTGCCTCATAGATATCATAAAATCCTCTTATCAGCCTACCAATGACTATCATAAAGAGCATGTGTAAACCTAGATACAAGTCCAACTACAAATGAAATGTTAGGGAAAGTATGTTTTAAATACATAAGACTCTCAAACATCTACCTATATAATGTAGGATCACAAATAGGAGTAGTATAGGTGGTAGTGAGAGTGAATCCAAATTGAATAGGAGAGGGACTTATATTACAATCAACCATGATAAAATTTTGAATAAGATCAAGTGTGTACTTATATTGACTCAAATGAAACCTTGAATCTGAATGAAAAATCTTCAAAACAAAGAGAAAGTGCAAAAGACTAAGATCTATCATATCAAACTATGTTGAAAGAGACTACTTAATAGTTTGAATCTAAGAAGAGGAGTTGCCTATAAGAGGTAGATCATTAACATACAATACCAATATAACAATATCCCCTCCAACATGTTAAATATATATTATGGGATCAGAGTGGTAGTGAAAAAATCTAGTAAAGAGAAGAAAATAATCCATATTCTCATACCAAGATTGAGGGGACTATTTTAGACCATAAATAAACCTCCTAAATCAAAAATTAAGAGAAGAATCATGAACAAACACAATAGGATGCTCCATTTAGATTTCATTTTATAAATTTCCATGTAATGAGGAACTCTTAAAGTCTATTTGGTACACTGGCCAACCATGTGATGCATCAATAGAAAGTATATTGTGCATATAATCCATATAGGCAATAAGTGAAAAAGTCTCAAAGTAATCAATACCTTTGACTTGATATAAACCCTTTACAATAAGACGTGCCTTATAATTGGCAATGGACCCATCAAATACATACTTGGTATAATATATCCACTTGCACCTATCCAAATTTCTTCCCTTTGGAAGAGAGACCAAATCCCAAGCATTATTCTTCATCATATAATAATACTCATCTATCATCATATCATTCCAATCTTATATCCCATAAGCCAATGAAAAAAACTATGGATCCCTATAGAATGCATGACACAAAAGTCCAAAACTAGTAGAATGCTTGTGATGATGTCTAATGGGTGGAAGATTCTATATAAAATAGGTTGCCTCAAAAATTGTAGTACGAACTCATAATGGCATAGTGATAACATCAATGGGAATATGATACTCAACATCCATAACCTCCTTAGGGGCATCTTAAATTGTCTCCTTAAAGAATGAGTCCTCAAGAGGAGGTGGAAAATCAATAAAACAAGAGTAATAAGGCATGCAATAAGAACCATGATAAGTGAATCACTCATCAAACTAAACATGTGTTTGAAAAAGAACATTATAAGTATCATCATATAAAAGGTGATAAGCTCGTATGTCCTCATAATACCCTACAAAGATAAAGGGTTTGATCTTCTTATCAAATTCTTTCCTTTTCTTTTTTGGTACAAAATCCCAAGCATGGCTCCCAAAGACTCTAAAAAATGAGACATCAGGCTTGGTTCCATAAAAAACCTCCTCTGGAGATAAATGCTCAAGTGTTCTATGTGGTGTGTAATTTTGAATGTAATTCACATAATTAACTACTTCTTCCCAATATATGGGAGCTAAATACCATTAATACATCCTATAATTATTCATCTCCTTCAAAGTTTTGTTCTTTTATTCTAATAAACCACTCTATTATGGAGTATGTGGAAAAAATACTGGTGAACAATACCATGATCCACCAAAAAAGTTAGAGAACTCTCTACTGAATTACTCCCCCATTATTAGTATGAAGCTTATTGATGAAACTATAAGATTATTTCTTGACCAACACCTTAAATAATTTAAAGTGTGAAAAAAAATCACTCTTGTATTTGAGAAAATAAACCCAAGTATGCCTCAATAAATTATCAATAAAAGTAAGTGCACACATAGCTCCATTGAGAGCAGTATGAAAGACCATCAAATCACTATGCACAAGCTCAAGTGGTGAAGAATCTCTCTTGGACATACCCTTAAGAAATAAATCTTGGTGTTGTTTCCCTAATTCAAAATGAAGACAAATTCCATCAAAACATGAAACCATGGGAATACCATCTACCATACCATGAGTTCTCAACTCCTTCAAATATCTATAATTAAGATGTCTGAATATCTCATGCCAAAGTTTACTCTAAAAATCTATATGAGAAACAAAACATATCCCTATAGGAAGAATATCATCAAAACCCTAAAAATAATAGAGTCAAGAACTATGACCAATAACACCCTATGCAATAAATGTGTGAGGCTCTATCAATGCTTGAACTTCAGTCCCCTGAGGTGTGAAAGTCATTGTCTTATCGTAATCAGAATGAAAATTATGATAAAAAAAAGAAAAAATTTATTGATGTCAGGGACATATAGTACATCATTCATGTGGCCACCCTCAAGTTGCATATCACCTTTTCCTTAACAAAAATAATAGAAGAAACTCCAACCTCAATGTTGGAAGTAGAACTCAAACCAAGAGATACAAAAGATGTTATGAATTAAAAGAATTTAAACTAGATTTAAATTATCATAAAATCACATAACCAGATTTTAAATGTGAAATTAGATTTAATTATGCACTAATATGCATCATGGAAACAATTCCTCAAATCACATTTAAATGAAAGCATAGATGGAGAGAATAAAATAGCAATAAAAACATAAAATAGATCTACCATGGTTCCCCCAATGTGGGTTACATCCACTAAGAAAGTCCTTAATAAAATTTTTAATCAAAATAAGATTACAAATAACCTCTCATAGAGATAGAATATATCCTATAGAAAATGTTGCACATATGCTATGTTGCACTTTCACTTGCACCTACACAATACTGTATCTCACAAGCTACTATACCACACCCTATAAATAAACACCTACACTTTACAAAAGCATCTACACTTTGACTTTGTCTCTCAAAAGCCACACCCTACAAAAATTCACATATGTGTAAATAAACTCATCACCCTGAATAGTCACACCACACACACACACACACACACACACACACACACACACACATATATATATTCTTATCCACCAAACAAGGAGAATTTCACAATGCTTATCCAAGACAATCATTATCTACCATGTGAAAAATTTCTTCCACCTAATAAATCTCATCCATAAGCCCACCTAAGGAGGAAATCACCATGTTTATCTCTCCTCTTCCAAAAAACATATTTTCCAAAGACAAGTGATCACAACCAACTCCTTGAAACAAGGAAGTCATTCCATTTTTTAATAAAAAATTAACACCCTGAGATCAAGGAAGTCAACATAGAACATAAGCATCTAACAACTAACTCCACAAAACATGGAATACATAGAAATTATAAATACAAGGAATATTACACTCACATGTGGAGTAAGGTTCCATAAAAGGTGGATATGGGGAAAATGTGCTCCCCACATTTGTGGAAATCTCTAATCCCCCAAAATATATTCTCATGGTCATGTGATAGCCCCAAAGGGATCCACACTCAACAATCTCCCACTTGGAGATTGTTTATCTTAAATAGAATCTATCACTACTTTATGACCACTAAAACCAACCAAATCTGAACATAGTCTTAATTTTTCTAATGTGACCACTAAAACCAACCAAATCTGAACATCGTCTTAATTTGTCTTAAATAGAATCTATCACTACTCTATCATATCCATAGGATTATTTCTAGTATGAATATTCTCTATATTCACCAATTTATCTTCCAAAGTTATCTTGATGAAGTGATAACTTAACTAAATGTGTTTTGTCTTCGAGTGGAAAGCAGATTTCTTTTCCAAATGAGTATCACTCTAACTATCACTGTGTAGTCTCCTAGCTTCTTGCTCATGCCCCAACTCTCAAAATAAATCTTGTAACCAAATAATATCCTTCAAATCCTTTGTGGAAACAACATACTCTACCTCTGTGGTTGACAAATCCATAACCTTCTATATCCTAGAAATCTAACTAATCATTGTATCTCTAACAGTAAATATATACCCTATCATACTCATACTATTAATATCCCTTGACATATACAAGTCCACACAACCACGTAAATTGGTATCTGATCTACCATAACATAATTCAAAATCCATGGTTCATCTCAAATACTGAAGAATACATTTCAATGCTTTCCAATTCTCATAACCAAGATCACTCATATAACTTCTTACAACTATCATTGCTCGGGTAATATCTATCTTAGTACAAGCCATGGCATACATCAAGATACAAACTATTGATGAGTAAGGTACCTTAGACATCTTAAGCTTTTCAACCTCTATCTTGGGACACTACTCCTTTGATAATCTAAAGTGGCCTGCTAAAGGAGTACCAATAGATTTAACATCTAACATCCTAAAACTTTCTGATACTTTTTCCACATACTCTGATTGGGATAAAATCAACTTCCTCTTCCTTTTGTCATGAGTAATCCTCATACCAAGGATTTGATTCATTGAACCCAAATCCTTTATAGAAAAGGAGTCACTAAGTTGTTTCTTAAGTATATGAATATGTCGTATGTTCTTTCTTACAACTAACATGTCATCCATTTACAAGCATAATATAATAAAATAACCATCATCAAAATGTTTGATATACATGCAATGGTTAGAATTACACCTTTGATATTATTATCTCAACATAAAACAATAAAAAATCTTATACCATTACCATGGAGCTTATTTCAAGCCATACAAGCTCATTTTTAGTCTGTACACATCATTCTCCTCCCCTTTGACCTCATATCCCTATGGCTACTTTATATACAACTCTTCATCAAAATTATCATGAATAAAATTAGTTTTCACATCTAACTATTCTAAATGGAAATTCTCAACTACAATTAAACCAAGAATAGTCCTAATAAAAGTCATTTTTACAATAGGAGAAAAAATCTCAGCAAAATCAATACCTAATTTTTGTGCAATTCCCTTGACTACCATCCTAGCCTTATACCTTTTTTTCATTCATATTCTTCTTCTATTTTGAATATCCACTTATTTGGAAATGCACTCTTTCCCTTGGCTAGCCTTACCAAATCCCACATTTGGTTCTCCATGAGAGATCTATGCTCCTCATCCATGGCTTGCTCCCACTTCTTCTTGGCATTTACTTGTATTGCTTCCTCATAACATTATGGTTCTCCATTATTAGTGAGTAACAATTAATTCAAAGGAGAGAAATGTTTAGGTGCTCTTGTTACCCTAGAAGACCTTCTTACCATAGGATTTTGGGGTCCTTGTGTATAAGTTCCTGAACTAATTTATTAGATACTTTTCCATCTTCAATGTCATCCAATATTGTGTACTCTTTCTATTCCTATTCTTACAACTAATTATTATACATGAGTTTTTAATTAAAGACTAAATCTGTAGACTAAAATATTTTCTTATATTTAATGCTCCATAAATGGAAACCAAAGTCATCCTCACCATATTCAATAAATGTGCATTTTTTTGATTTTGCCTCTAACTTGGTCATATCCTCTTTATTAATAAGAGCAAAAGCTTCACATCTAAAGACAATAAGAAAATAATAATAAAAATTCTTACCAAACCAAGCTTGTTCAGGAATGCATCCAACCAAAGGCATAGAAGGTCCTTTGTTAATCAGATAAACTACCATGCTAACTGTTTCTACTCAAAACTATAAATATAACCCTACATGTAACCTCATGCTCCTAACACATTCCATTATTATTCTATTCATCCTTTTAGATACCTCATTCTATTGTGGAGTTCCTAGAACCATATTTTTCCTATGGATTCCATTATTAGAACAATAATGGAGGAAAGCAATACTACAATACTCACCTTCATTATCTAATTTGAGACATTTCAACTTGAGACTTATTTCATTCTCAACCAAGGATTTACACTTCTTTAAAATGTCAAATGCATTAGATATTTTTTTAATGTAATAAACCCAAACTTTCCTAGTTGCATCATCAATAAAAGTGACATAATAATTGGAACCACCAATAGAAGATACCTGAGTTAGTCCCCATACATTTAAATGTACCAACTCTAACTTGTGATTTTATTTATGGGTCTAACTTTTAGGAACTTAACCTATTTTTGTTTCTTGTACACATAATTCTCATAAGAGTCTAAATCAATGTCTTTTAATCCAATAATTTTATCTTTTTATATCTCCATGTTCTTATGGCCCATATGATTGAGTTTGTAGTGCCATATAGTTGTATTTCCATCTATAACAACTAAATCATAAGAATCAACACTACTAGTTAAATATAAAGTACCAAATTTATTACCTCTTGAAACCAAAAGAGCACCTTTGGTAACTTTCTAAGAATTTTTAGTAAATATTACTGAACAACCCTCACTACCCAATTGCCTCACTAAAACCAAATTCTATCTCAACATAGGCACATGTCTGACATCCTTAGTAGCCATGTGTTCTTATTTTACATTTTCACCTAAACACAACCTTTCCCTACTATATCACATGGTTAATCATGACCAAGATAAACATGTCCTAAATTTTCTTGAACATAATCATTAAAATAATACATATGTGGGGTGGCATGAAAAGAAGGCCCTGAATCTAATACCCAAGACTCAAAAAAATTACCCATAGAAAGAATTAAAGCATCCTAACATGATTTAATTGATGTCACATTTACCTCATTCATTTCCTCTTTTTTGTCATTCTTATCTCAAAGGGACCAACAATCCTTCTTTGAGTGTCCACTCTTCCCACAATGCTATCATTTCATCTTGGATCTAGATCTAGATTTAGATCTACCCTTGACTTTCCATGATTGCCTTTGATCTTGTCCTTTTTCCTTCCTCTAGTTTCAATAGAAAAAACATTACCTAAAGATGATTCACTAGTGCTTCTCCTTCCCATTTCCTCACTAAGAACCACACCTAAAACATCCTCAAAATTTAAGCGTCCCTTGGCAGGGATTGCATTATTCACAACCATAACCAAGGTATCTCAACTATTAGGCAAAGAACATAAAATTAGAAAATCTCTAACTTCATAGTCAAACTTAATTTCAATAGAAGTGAGCATACTTAAAACTATATTAAAATCATTTAGAGGACTAGCAATAAAACCATTCTCAGACATTTTCATATTAAACAATATTTTCATAAGAAAAGTTTTATTTGAAGCAGAGAGTTTCTCATACAACTTTACAAGTTTATCCATGAGATCCTTTGTAGTTTTCTCATCTGAAATGTTAAATTCAATATAAAATGCAATGTATAATAATATGGCTCACAATGCCTTCTTTTCAAGTAATGACCAATCCGTATCACTCATACTTATAGGTTGTTGTCCTTTCCCCTCCAAGGGGAGATGAAGATCCTTTGGATATAAGTAATATTCCACTTGAATTTTTCACAAACTAAAATTCTTACCATCAAATTTAGCAACTCTGAATCTGATCTCTTCTAATAACCCTTCAAGCTAATAACCCTTCCTATGATTTACTACTTCAGAAAAAACATAACCAAAGCTCTGATACTAGTTGTTACAAATTAAAAGAATTTAAACTAGATTTAAATCACCATAAAATCACATAACCAGATTTTAAATGTGAAATCAGATTTAATTATGCACTAAAATGCATCACAAAAACAATTCTTCGATTCATAGTTAAGTGAAATCATAAATGGAGAGAACAAAATAGAAATAAAACCATAAAATAGATATACCATGGTTCACCTAATGTGGGCTACATCTACCAAGAAATTCCTTAATAAAATCTGTAATCAAAACAAGATTACAAATAACCTCTCAAAGAAATAGAATATCCCCTATAGAAAATGTTGCACATATGCTATGTTGTACTTTCACCTACATCTTCACAATGTTGTATCTCACAATATGTTATACCATACCCTATAAATAAATATCTGCACTTTTCAAAAACATTTACACTTTGAATTTGTCTCTCAAAAGCCACACCCTACAAAAATTCACATATATATAAATAAAATCATCACTTTAAATAGTCACACCACACCTGTATATATAACAAATGAAGGAAAATCCACCAAATAGGGAAAATTGTGTAATGATTATCAAAGATAATCATTATCCATCATGTGACAACTCTCTTCCACCTAAGCAAGCTCATCCATAAGCCCACCTAAGGAAGCACTCACCATGTTTATCTCTCATCTTCCAAAAAGAACATTTTCCAAAGACATGTGATCACAACCAACTCCTTGAAATAAGAAATTCATTCCCTTTTCTAATAAACAACTAACTCCTTAAGATTAAGGAATTTAACATGGAAAATAGGCATCTAACAACTAACTCCATAAAACATGAAATACATAGAAATTAGAAATACAAGGAATATTCCACTCACATGTGGAGCAAGGGTCCACAAAAGGTGGAGTGGGGGAAGAACATGCTCCCCATATTTGTGGAGCTTTCTAATCCCCAAAAATATATTCCCATGGTCATGTGATAGCCTCAAAGGGATCCACACTCAACAAAAGATTCCTTGGAAGAAGTCATGTGGTGAAAAGCACCAAAATCTATGACCCAACTATCTAAAATAGGTGATTGAGATCTCTCAACAAAACTAAGTGCCTTACCATGTTTATTAGATGGAATGGATATCTAAACCTTTTTCTTTCCAACTACATCCTCTAAGGCTTACATTCTCTTAAAAAACCTAGATTCTTCATGACCAGTCCCCCCATAAAAAGAGCATAAAAGGCTAGACTCATTCTTGGATTTGGAAGTTGACTTGGGTTTAGAGTTATTGGGTTTAGGTTCACTTTGAGATGGAGGAGGAGTGTTCTTGGATTTACTCTTTGATTTTATCTTTCTCTTAGGATGAGAATCTACTAATGATTTTTTAGAGATGGAACACTCAAGATGAAACAATTTGGATTCCTCCCTAGTAAGTCTTTCACAAAACAACTCGAAATTAGGCATTTGAAATGCAGTATCTAAAGCACCCATACTATAAAAAAAAAGTAAATATTTGGAATGGACCTTTCAACTTGGATAGAATTAGGTACATATACTCTTCATCTTTCTTATCTCTTCCACTTCCCTTCAATTGTGTCAACAAGTTTTTAAAATTATTGAGATAGTCTATAATAGAGAAAAAATCTTCAGTATTGAGAGAAGTAATCTGGACTTCAAACTACATGGATATCATGTGATCTACTTTCCCCAATAAAGCCTTTAGTTTAACCTATATTTTGAATGGATAATCACATCCATCCAAATGAATCAAAATACTATCACTTGTATAAGCCCCTATCAAAACCATACACTCTTCAAATCTACATGGGTGCTAAATTTTTTCAAATTCTCTAGTAAACTATGGCTGAAATTTATTCAATAGGGACCTTAATCCTTTGTATTTAATGATTTTTTCCATTCTAGGTCTCCATGTATGGTAATTATGTGTATTCAAAGTCTCTCATTGATCTAAACTAGAATAAGAAGCCATGATATAAAATCACCAAAGAGAAGAAAGAATGTAAAAGGATGCATAAATCGGTAATGAGACAACCCCCCAAAAGATTTTTATTAACCACCCGCATCCCACCGCTCCGCCCCCCCCCCCCCCCCCCCCCCCCACTCCCCTAAATTTGGAACTTTATAAAATTATTACATTTTTATAAATAGGTGACACCAATAGATAGAAATTGAAAGCCATACATTTTTGAAAAAAAATGAATTCAATTTTGAGTAACAATTCAAAATATATATGCTTTACAAATTCTCGTAAATGGGTCAAAATTAATAACAATTACACTACAAACTAAGTTATGTGACTAAATTATGGTGAACCTGGCCTTCTAACCACTCATTGGAATCATAATTGAACCATGAACATATAAAAGCTAAACAAATTAAAAATGACCTTCTTCATGACCCCTGTGTGATTGCAAGTGAAAATGAATTCCTCTTAAGGAAAAAATACATCTATTACAAATAAATAATGAATAAAATACTTGTCTTGAAGAGGACAAAAAATAAATTCCTATTGTCTATGTCCTAGAAAATGTCTGATCAAGCAAATGAGATGCCACCAAAAGAAAAAATGTCACCAAGGAATCTCTAGGTCTGATTAGGCACCAAGGATCAGAATAAATCTATAGGGGGCTACCAATGTGCTAGAATAGGTCTAGAAAAGAATGTATCTGGACTTAGATTACTAATGCCAGTGCACTGATGGATGTCTAAGGAGTGATAACTAAGGAGATAAAATTCCAAATATAGGAGGATGGTCCTCTGTACTAGTCTAATCTCTAAAAATCTCCTTAGAATGCCACCTTTCCCAGTGCTTCAATGTAGACCAAAAAAGAGGTAATGCGATGACACAAGTTTGAGGAGGTTCTTCTCTCAGCATAGATAATAGAGTAAGATATCTAAGCGTATACCCTAGATCCTCCTTCTAGCTCTCATGCAAAATTCTAACCTTCCAACATAGACCAAAAACCCTCCAATGCACTAAAAAAGAAGGGATGCTACCTATGCAGAAGAAGATAAAAGATGATACTAAAGTAGATAGAACAACATGCACAACTCTAATCCCTCCAATGTAGTCCTTATAACATAGATCTTAGACCATAAAAGAGAATAATGTAGGTTTGAGGTAGTGATCTAGCTAGGAGTCAAATATCCTTTCAATGCATAGCTAATCTTTTAGCGTAGTGGGCTAGATCCTCTAAAATTACCATGAAAAAATTGGATGGATTTTTTATTTGGAAAAAAATTCTTCCAACAAATAATAATGATTCCTAGAAAAAATTTAATGCTAACCTCCAATCACACTAATGCAGTCCACAAGAAAGGAATGCAGATCTTCAAAAAAAGGACCAAAAATGAATAGAATAAGATCAGTGCACCAAAGGTAAATATAGGTGTGTTAAAGTAATATAATTATCTAGATACAATAACTAGATGGTTTTAATCCTTCAAAGCTCTGATACAATATAAGGAATGCAGATAAAATCATTCCAAGAACCCAAAAATCTAATGCATTCATAATAAAAGCACCATAAGAGGACACAAGGATGAAATATAAAGATAAGGAAAATCATATGATATTTAGAATAAGACATGAAATTACAATGGAGATACTTTGCATAAGTAAGAAAGGAAAACCAAAAAACAAGCTTAACTAACTAATGTGGGATAAATCCACAAAGGGCAAAACTAGGAAAAGATAAAAAACTATCTAGCACCTAGTAAGCATGATAATGATATACTCTAACAAGAATATTTTCATGTTGTTGTCATTTATGTCAAAATGGTGCATCATTTAAAGTCAAAATCGTCATTGATGTCAAAGGTCTATTTGGTCAAGTGCTTGAGCATGATAGTGGTATAAAGAGAGTGAGTTCTCAGTTATCAATATGATGTTGTCAAAGGTGATTAGTGATCAAGATTGATGTTGTCATGAATTTTGTGAGAATCAAAGGTACATATCATGGAAAGGAATCATATTAAAATGAATGAACAAAGTTATGTGATGTGATAATGAGCATTGAGAGAGATGTCAAGTCATATAAAGCTTGGTCATGTGGTTTTAGGTCTATATGAGGCTGTAGAATATTGTTATCATCAAAAAGAGAATGGTGTAGTGATATGAGTATGTTGTGATTTTTTTATGTCTACTTGTTTGATTTTTTTTTTGAAATCATGATATGGAAGGAATAGGTCAAGGTGTCAAGTGCATTGGAAGCTTGAGCCTAGTCATGGCATGGTGAAGGTATGAGTTGGTGGCATGATGAGGTGAGTGAACTAAATAAGGTGAGAGGTTGTGAAGGTTGTGTGATAATGATACTAAGGTGTGGATGCACTCATAAGTGTTTCAAAGTGAGTCTTTGAAGGTAGGTCCTTTAGTCTTGGTCTACACCTAAATAATTCTTTAGCCTTGCCTAGCCTAACGAGGCATGAAGATTAGATTTCAAGGTGAATGTGTGAATGAGATAATGGATACATGTAATTTAATGTATTTCAAGATTAATCATGAAGTATGAGGTCATGGTTTGTATCAAAATACATGGAATGTGGTTTTGAGGTCTCTTGAGTGCATAGAATAAAGGTATGCAAACTTGAGAAGGAATTTTAGGTATTTCATGGTATGTCTAACCTATGAATGAGATCTTGAGATGTTAAAGAAATATTGAAAATGGTCCTAGATAAGATATACATGCATTGGTTTTTTATTTAAGGGGTATTCCTTTATGAATAATTGTTAACACCAAACCCTATGTTAAACCTCCCTAAACCCCTAATAAAGACCTAATGTAAAAGATGTTTCTCAAATAAAATTAGAATGGATTTAAGTGCTTAGTAAATATCTTAGATTTTTTAGTGTACTCTCTCAAGCACCTATAGGTGGTATTGAGTTTTCAAATGAGTGAGAAGACCCTATAAGAAATAGCTTGTTTATGAAGAATTTATTATAACAGTGAAAAGTTGACTTGGTCAAAGTAGCTAAATTGATGTAAAAATAAGATATAGATTCATAATACATTAACATTAATTTTTTCGTATAGGTTACACCCTTACAATGTGATAAACTAGTCTTCTAAGTAATCCAGTCATAGATAGACCTAATAGTTTAAGCAATATAAAACCTAAGCAACAGTGAAAAGATGAATTTGAGTGTTTTCATGATAGAATTATGAAAAAAATGGCATGGATATGTAATTTAAAATTTTTATTTAATTTTAATTATTTTAATAATCTTTGGATGTCAGGAAAAGAGATGAAAATGTTGAATCCAAAATGGTTTGTCTGGTATAGTTTAGACTGTGTGATATAGGGTCAAGAAATCGGTCTACAAGACCAATATTTGCCATTTTACCATATGATATTTATTTCTAAGAATGGTATAGATATCTCATAATACAATTTACATGCATTAAGATTCATGAAAAGTGTCTACACTATTTTTGGAGGTCTAAGTCACCATGACTATGTTTAGAGTATTCTAACAATTCTAAGTGAGTATTGTGATGAGTTGATCTTGAAGTCTTAAGCTCTGAGTGAAAGTGTCTAATGCATTTGGTAATGACCATAAGGTAATTTAAACTCTATGTATTTTTTTATCATGTTTGAGTGATTTATTTGTGTTTGAGCTTTAGTGTTGAAAGGCAAATTTTTTGGTGTACACAGGCCTAATAGGAATGAGTAATATTGAAGGTTTTCATGAAGTGGTTGGACATAAAAGGAGTTATGGATATCAAAGGATGTTGGATAAGGTATATTTGGATATTTTTAAAAAGTTTTGTGTTGCGTATGTAGTTATAATATTTTCCAAGGGATCAAATGGTAATGTGTTGATAAGAAGGCCTAATGCAATTAGGTTTTCATGAGATGTAAAAGTGAAATAAGGCCTAATTGAGTCATGATAGACCAACAGTGACTCAAATTTCATTTGAATTATTTTTATGATATGATATAATACATATTATATGTCCAACCAAAATTGAGCTCATAAGTTCCCTAGATGATTTGAAGCATTAAAATAAGAGGAAGCATGAGTTGGGATCTATGGTCAAATATATTAGGAATAAATTAGAAGTTGTCAATACAATGTTTATATCAAAATAAGTTGAGTATGATCAATTGAATATAAAACTAGATTCCTTAAAGGTTGAGCATGAGCAACTCATAGACAAGATGATCAAGTTTGAGAAAGGACAAGTTAAAAGTACCAAGTGGTATATGAATAAGATATGAGTATACATACAAGGTTTTTAAAAGCCTATTTGAAGTATTCAAGAGTAAGAGAATGAATAAATAAATAAATGAGCCTAAACAAGTTAGGTAATATGTTTTAAAAACTTAGGAGAGAGTATATAATCATTTCATGAAGATCATATAGGTTTCTATAGTTTAATATCAAGGTCATATGACATATTCAGTCTTGATGAGGGTTAGTTGATTGAACAAGCCTAGAGGTAGTTTCAAGAGAGACCAAGTGGAACAGAGTTGAAGAAGTGAACATTGTCTATTGAGAGGATATCAAAGTTACATAAAATATGTGTTTATGATGTATGATAGTGGATAAATTTTAGATAGAGTAGATATAGAGCTGAGTGGAAGAATAGAAGAAAGAAGTGTGATCGGCTAAGTTGGTGCTTGGTCAAAGAGGGAGTTAAAGCTTCTTTACATGTTGGTGATTGGTCAAAAGGTAGTTTGATCTACCTTTTAGGTTTGTGGTTTCATAATTTTACTTTGATTGAGTTGTTTCTTATTCATATGGAGTTGTAGCCTCTTATCAAGTGGGTGCTTGATAAATCTGAGGTTAGTGTTACATGTTGGGTTGGTGATCAACTAAATTTAATACATTGTCTTATAGGACATCTTATCCAATCTTTATTTCAATATGTTTTTTCCCCATGAGGGTTTACCACACATGTGATGTGTTATATTTTTTCATTATTATGTGATTATTTTTTAATGCATTGATATATCACTATGTTGCTTTCATAGTTTATAGATAAGTGGATGTAATTGATTGAAAGTTTTTGAAGACTGATTCACCCCCCAGTCATTGTGATTCCAAAAATTGGTATCATATCCTAGTCCTTTAAATCAACCCTAATAGCTTTAAGGTGTTCATAATAATCACAAGATGTATAGTGATCAAGAGGAAGAAGACAACATGTATGATGAAGAAGTCTACGATGATAGTGAATAATGAGAAACTAAAGTAGTCATTGAAATTGAGCTCATAAGTTCCCTAGATGATTTGAAGCATTAAAATAAGAGGAAGCATGAGTTGGGATCTATGGTCAAATATCTTAGGAATCAATTAGAAGTTGTCAATACAATGTTTATATCAAAATAAGTTGAGTATGATCAATTGAATATAAAACTAGATTCCTTAAAGGTTGAGCATGAGCAACTCATAGACAAGATGATCAAGTTTGAGAAAGGACAAGTTAAAAGTACCAACATGAAATTCAACATGAAGAGACCTATCAGGTAGTCTAATGCAATAAGGTATTCCAATTATTGTAATGGTTATTATTTTACTTGTCATATCTTTGGTCATAAAGTAATTGATTGTAGAATAGTCTTAAGGGATGAATTATCATGGGGCCATGGGAAAAGGAATGATCAATCAAGACATAAGTATAGTAATGTTGTTTGCTATAGTTTTCATAATATGGGACACATTGCAAGATTATAACCTAATAGAGTTAAAATTACATCAAGAATTAACAAGGTATATGGAGTTCCTAGAGTGAAAGAGAAGGGTCAAACATTGGCATGGAAGCCAAATAAATTTAGGACTAATCATATTAACCCCAATAATAAATATGAATAATTTGTTAAGGATTAGTAGAAGACTAAAGGAGAGGAATCTATGCTAGCTCAAACTACCATTCATATCCAAGATGAAGTAATGAAATGATATATAGATATTGGTTACTCAAGCCACATGAAATGAGACAAAAATAAGTTCATCTCAATGAAGAAGAATGTTGTAGGAATAGTGAGATTTGGAGACAACAAAAGCTCCAATATAGTTGGCAAGGGTATCTTGAGTTTGGGCAATGGGAAGACCAAGATAAATAATGTGTTGTATGTGGAAGGTTTTAAAAATATCTTTCTTAGTGTAAGTCAAATGTGCAACCAAGACACACATTAACCTTTCATGACAAAGGATGTGAGATAAGGAGAGCCAAATCAGGAAGGCTAATTGCCAATGATAAGAGGACTATAAATAATCTATATGTCTTGAATGAGATCAAGAAGGAGAGATGATTTATGAGTAAGATGGGTGAAATTTTGATATGGCATAGAAGGTTAGGTCACCTAAACTTTAAAAATGTGGTCAAGCTAAGCACTAAGAAGTTTATGAAGAATATGCCTAAAATTGCCAAACCTACAAACATACTTTTCAAGCCATATCAACATGGTAAGCAAACTAGAAGAAGGTTCAAGTCCAAGGAGTACTCTACTACAATAAATTGAGAGTTAATACACACTAATTTCTGTGGGCCTTTAAAAATGTAAAGCATTCAAGGAGATAACTACTTCATGTTAATCATAGATGACTACACAAGAATGGCTTGGGTAGCACTATTGAAATAAATTCAAAAGCTCTTGATAAATTCAAGGCATTTAAGGCTCTTTTTGAGAATGAGAAGATCAAGCGATTAAGATCTGGTAGAGGAGGAGAGTTTTGGTCTAATGATTTTGATGACATATATGAGGTTTATGGGATAAGGAAATAATTCTTAGTAGCTAGAAAACCTAAGAAAAATGGAGTAGTGGAAAGAAAGAATAGGATAGTTTAAGATATGGCAATAAATATGATAAATGAGTCTAAATTATCTGATGGATATTAGAGATAATTAATGAGTACTGTAGTCTAAATTTTGAATGGAGGATAGATAAGAACTAATCTTAATAATACTCCTTATGAATGGTGAAAAGACAAACCTACTAATGTGGAACACTTTAGAGTGTTTAGGCGCAAATGTTTTATCAAAAGAGATTATGAAGACTTAGGTAAGTTTGATTCTAGGTTTGATAAAGGTATATTCTTGGGATACTCATCAATAAGCTTAACCTATATATTCTATAACAAGAGGTTATAGAAGATAGTAGAAAGAACCAGTGTGAAGTTTGATGAGACAAGGAAATCACACTCATAGTCAAAGGATACATCAGAGAATATAGACTTAAATAATGAAGAGGAAATAATAGAGGTTAATGAATAAGAATAAGAAGTTAAGGAAAGACAATACTCAAAAAGCCCCTCATGATAGATTCAAATAGATCATCCTAAATCACAAATCATTGGAAACAAGGATGTAGGTATGGAAACAAGGAGAAGACTAGTAAGTAACCTAAATCAAGAGAATGTTGCTCTATTGTCTAAGATTAAACCTAACAACCTTGTACAAGAAATTAAAGAATTTTTTGGATAGGTGCTATGAATGAGGAGTTAGAGAAATTAGATAAGAATTAGATTTGGGAACTAGTTCCTAGGCTTAAAGGCAACAATGTTGTTGGCACAAAATGGGTGTTTAGAAACAAGTTGAATAAACATGGAAAAGTTACTAGGAATAAGACTAGATTGGTATGAAATGTATGTGCACAAGTTAAAGGGGTAGACTTTGAGGAGACCTTTGCACTAGTAGCAAGATTGGAGGCCATCATATTATTTTTATCATATGCATGATTTAAAAGGTTCAAGGTGTACTAGATGGATGTTAAATATACATTTTTGAATGGAAACTTAGAAGAAGAGGTATACATAGAGAAACCTAAGGGTTTCTCACTATCAAGTATCAAATACTATGTTTGTAGATTGAAAAAGGTTTTTTATGGTTTAAAACAAGATCCTAAATCTTGGTATGCTAGATTGGAAAAGTATCTATTAGATCAAGGATTCAAAAGAGGAGTTGCAGATAGTAATCTATACATAAAGATAGAAGATGATCATCAATTGATTGTAGTTGTCTATGTAGATGACATCATCTTTTGTGGAAATAATGAGAACATGACCAAGGTCTTTGTAAAGGTGACGAAGAAGGATTTTGATATGTCCATTCTAGGATAACTATCATTCTTTTTTGGGTTGTAAATCATTTAATCTAAAAAAGGTATATTCATTTTACAAGCTAAGTACATAAGAGAGATGTTGAAGAAGTTTGAGATGGAAGATTTCAAGATAGTTAGTACACCTATGATCACAAGTTGTAAGTTGAACAAGGAAGACAAGTCTCTAAAGTTTAATCAGACGTCATATAGGTAAATGATATTAATTTTTCTACACACCACTAACTTTATACCAGACATCATGTAAATAGTAGGTCTTGCGGGAAGGTTTCAAGTATATCTAAAGGAAAATCATCTACAAGTAGTCAAAAGGATACTTAGGTATCTCAAGAGGATTATGGAGTTTGGGTTGTAGTATCCAAGGATCAATGAGTTCAATTTGATAGCCTAAAAAGATGCAAATTGGGTAGGGAGTCTAGATGATAGGAATAATACTAGTGGAGGAGAATTCTTCTTAGGTAAGTGCCTAGTTTCATGGATAATCAAGAAGAAACCATCTATGGCATTAACTACTTATGAGGCTGAATACATTGTATAAAATTTGTGTTGCACTCAAGTCTTATGGATGAGACAAACCTTAAGACACTACAAGATGGAGTATGATGGTCCTAACCATATCTATTATGATAATACAAGTTCTATAAGCATCTCAAAGAACCCTGTTATGCACTCAAATACTAAGCAAATTCCCATTAGGTATCATTTCCTGAGAGAGTAGGCAAGTGAAAAAAGTGTTAGACTTAAATATGTCACTACAATGGATTAGATTTTGGACATTATGACCAAGATACATCTAAAGGAAAGTTTTAAACATCTAAGATAGGAATTAGGTGTAGTTATTACCCTAGAACTCATTAAGGAAGCCAAGTGCTTATCGGGATCTAATCATGTGGTTCATTAGCTCCTAAAGAAGGTGAGTAGTGATGAGAAGGTCTATATGGAGATAGGGGAGCCTTGTAGCTCTATGTTTTGAAGTGTCAAGATAGTGATAAGAAACATGGTTTCCTGAGGTATAGTTCAAGTGTTCTAACATTTGTCTACAATAATTGGTATGAGCCTAAGGTGAGTTGTTTTCATAATTTCTTTGTGTTTTTATTGAAGTTCAAGTCCAAGGATCAGATGATAGTGTGTGGAAGACCCTTTATCATTAATGTCAAAAGGGGGAGAATCACTAGATGGAAAAGTACCTTTTTGAAGTGATTTCATTTTTTTAGTGTGTTTGTCATCAATGTGTTTGCCATGAATCACAAAGTGGGAGTGTGTTGGCATGTTGTTTTCATTGATGTCAAAAGGGTGAATCATGTGAAGGCATAATGGTCATTAATGTCAAATGCTTGCTTGGTCAAATGCTTGAAAATGATAGTGGTATAAAGAGAGTGTGTTCTCAATTAGCAACATGATGTTGTCAAAAGTTATTAATGATAAATATTAATGTCATCATGAATTTTGTGATCATGGAAGGTAAAAATAATGTAAGGGTAAGCCATGTGATTTAATCATAGTAAAATGAATGAACAAAGGTATGTGATGTGACTATGAGCATCGAGAGAGATGTCAAGTCATATGAAGCTTGGTCATGTGGTTTTAGGTCTATGTAAGGTTGTGAAATATTGTTTTCATTGAAAAGATAATGGTGCAATGATATGAGTATGTTTTTATATCTTATGTATAGTTTTTGATGTTTTGTTGAGGTCATGCCATGAAAGGAACAGATCAAGGTGTCAAGAGCATTGAAAGCTTGAGACTAGTCATGACATGGTAAAGGTATGAGCTAGTGGCATGATGAGGTGAGTGAACTTAGGTAGGTGATAGGTTTTTAAGGTTGTGTGAGCATTAGAGTAAGTTTTAAATGCATTCATAAGTGTTTCAAAGTGATTCTTTGAAGGTAGGTCCTTCAGTCTTTATCTACACCTAAATGATTCTTTAGGCTTGCTTAGCCTAATGAGGCATGAGGATTAGATTTCAAGTTTAATGTGTTAATTATATAATGGATAGATTTAATTAAAGATATTTCAAGAGTAATCATGAAATATGAGGTCATGAGTATGAAAAGGCATGGAAAGTGGTTTTGAGGTCTCTTGAGTGCATAGAATAAAGGTATGCAAACTTGAGAAGGACTTTAAAGTGTTTGTTGGAATGTGTAACCTCTGTATGGAATATTGAGTATTAAGGAGATATGGGTAAAGGTCCTAGATAAGATATATAGGCATTGTTTTTGGATTTAAGGGGTAGTGTTTTATGAATAATTGTTAACACCAAAACCTATGTTAAACCTCCCTAAACCCCTAATAAGGACCCAATATAGAATATGTTTCTTAAATCAGATTAAATTTGATTTAAATGATTATTAAATCTATTATATCTTGTATTTTACTCTCTTAGGCACCTCTAGGTTATATTGAGTTGTCAAGCGAGTGATAAGACCCTACAGGAAAGGGCTTATTTGTGAAGAACTTACTATAGCAGTCAAAAGTTGACTTTGTCAGAGTAGCTAAATTGATGGAAGAAGAATCTAGAGAATCATAATACATGCCCATGAAGTTTTATAAATAGTTTCAACCCTTATAATGTGTTAAATTGGTCTTCCAAGTTAGCTAGTTGTAGACAGACCTAATGGTGTAAACTATATGAAACCCATGTAGTAATAAGAAGATGAATTTAAGTGTGTTTTCATGATATAATGATGAAACCAAGTGAATGGATATGTTTTATAGGAATTGTATGTTATTTTAATACTTTTAAGAAGCTTTGGAGGTCATGAAAAGAGATGAAAATGTTGAAGCCAAAATGGCTTGACTTGTTCAATTTAGACTATGTGATATAGGGTCAAGAAATTGGTCTGTAAGACCAATATTTTCTAATTGATCCTATGATATTTATATTTTAGAATGTTTTGGACATTTAATAGGACAAATCACATGCATTAGGAGTTATTAAAAGTGTCTACACATGTTTTAGATGTTTAAGTCACCATGATTGTGTTTCGAGTATTCTGATAGTTCTAAGTGAGTGTTGTGATGAGTTGATCTTAAAGTCTTAAGCTCTAAGTGAAAATGTCTAATTCATTTTGTAATGAACTTGAATTAATGTATACTTTTTATATGTTATTTTTTTGATAATTTTTGAGTGTCTTAAGTGTGTTTGTTCTTCAGTATTGAAAGACATATTTTTTGGTGTACACAAGCCTAATATGAATGAATACTATTGAGGGGTTTCATGAAGTGGTTAGACCTAAAAGATGTTATGGAGATCATACGATGTTGGATGAGGTTTATTTTTATGTTGTGTGAAATTTTTGTGTCATGTATGGAGGTAAAATGTTTTCCAAGGGATCAAATGGTAACATGATGATAAGAAGGCCTAATGTAATTAGGTCTCCATGAGACCTAAAAGTGAAATGAGGCCTAATTGAGTAATAAAACCAAAAGGGACTCAAAGTTCATTTGAATCAGATTTTTGGTATGCTCTAAGACCTATTTTATGGTCAACCTTATATTTTAAGGGTGTGTGACTGACCAAGTGGTATATAAATAAGAGATGAGTGTATATACAAGGTTTTTTAGGCCTATTTAAAGTAGCCAAGATTAAGTGAATGAATTGATATATCAATGAGCATAAGTAGGTTGGGTAATATGTTTTAAACCCTTAGGAGATATAATATAATCATTTCATGAAGTTCATATAAGTGTTATATATTTAAATATCAAGGTCATATGACCTATTCAGTCTTGATGAGGGCTAGTTGAGTGAAGAAGCCTAGAGGTGGTTTTGAGAGAGATCAAGTGGAGCAGAGTTTAAAGAGTGATAATTTTATATTGAGAGGATTTTAGATTTGCATTAGAGATGTGTTCCTAAAGTGTGATAGTGGATATATTTCAAATAGATCAAATATATATTTGAGTGGAAGAATAAAAAAATAAGTATGATTAGCTAAATTGGTGCTTGATCAAAGAGGGAGTTAAAGCTTATTTATAGCTTGATGATTGTAGAATTAGTCTTGGATAAGTTGTTGGTTAGTCAAGAGGGATTTGGATCTACCTTGTAGGTTTGTTATTTTATAAGTTTCCTCTGGATTATTTTGTTCTTAGTCATATGGGATTTTAGCCTCCTAGCAAGTGGGTGCTTCCTAAATATGGGGTTGGTGCTCAACTAAATTTGATATAATGTCTTATAGGATAGTTTGTCCAAGTTTTGTTTCAATGGGTTTTATTCTCCATGAGGGTTTCCCACATATTTGATGTGTTATCTTGTTTCATACTTATGTGATTGGTTCTTAATGCATTGCTAGATCACTATGTTGCTTTCATAGTTCATACATAAGTGGATGTAATTGATTGAAATTTTTTGAATATTGATTCACCTCCACTCCTCTCAGTCATTGTGATTTCAAAAAATAATTGTAGGTAATTTTGATCACTTTTTTGGAATTATTGTAATTATTGTCATAAAAATAAATTTGATATACCAACTAGGATTGTCTCTATTCTAATGCATCCCACATATTAACCTTAACCTCTTTTGAGACTTCTTTGAATATGACATCCATGGGAGAATAGTCTATGTTGTCTAATTCCCAAGTAGGCAATTAAATAAGATTTTGTTTAGATAGGTATAATTCTTTACAAGGAGGGTTGAATACTTTGTCTATATGCACACCAAAGTTATTGACATCCAAGCCTTTAAATTGTACCATATCTCCTTCAAGTACATTCTTAATTGTTCCCTATACAACATATTTACTATTCATATGACCATAAAGTGATCAATTTAACACTAAAACCTATGAAATTTAAATTATGATCACCACCATGTATAAAGGATGGACCATCTAATTGATCACTCCCTTTAACCATTAAGATGGTTCATGTTTTACATAAAACAAAAAATTTAACTAGCCATTCTAGTAATTTCTTGGGTTGTTGTAAGTTTGTGCATTCAAAACAATAATTTACCACATTTTTATACCATTACCCCAAACATTAGGGAGTGGAATCTATCTTCATGAATATTATTATCTTATAGCACATGATTTATAAACCCTTAGTCTATGTTGTCATTCTTCCAAGAACATTTATGTTTGAGAACCACATTTTTTGTAAAAAAATCAACTCTGTCTTTAGGAATTTTATTGATGGTGATTTCATTATCATCATTGTAATCTCCATGTAGTTCCATGATGGTACTATCATACTCTAAGTCATTATATATGTGATCACTATGAATTGGTGGAATTGATGAATTTGTGTGCTTTGACAATTCCCTCTATTCCTAGGTAATGTAACATCCTTTATTTTTGACATCTACCAAAGTTTAAAATTCATCAACTAAAAAGGGAAAATATATTTTCCATGAAATACCATTTTAATATTAACAACAAAAAATCATATTCCCCCTCTCTTCCCCCGTGAAGACGAATAGTATTGGTGGCCAAATAAGAATGGATCATTTTCTGTCAAGTCTGCTTACCATCTGCTCATTCCTGAGGCTCAGAATAAAGATGTATGGAAAAAGGTTTGGAATTATAAACTTATTCCAAAAATTAACATGTTCTAGTGGGTTGTTGCTCATAACAAAATCCTAACATAGGATAATCTTCAAAAGAGAGGGTTTACCCTAGCTAACAGATGTTTTTTGTGTGGTTCAAAAGAGGAATCAATTTCACACCTCTTCATCCACTATGATTTTGATCGAGAATTATGGGGCACAATACTTAATAACTTTGGTATTGAATGAGTCTATAATTCTGACCTTAAAGAAGTAATCCTCAGTTGGAATCCAACCTTCACACATCCTTGGCTTATGGAATTATGGAAGCAAACTCTACCATGTTTGAGTTGGATCTTATGGAAAGAGCGCAACCACATAATTTTTAGGGACACTGCTAGAAATGCATCTCAGGTGTTTCATTATTTTGTTAAGACCCTTATGGAAAGTGTCACCACAGCCCATATTTATGTTGTGGAGAAACCCCTATCTCAAATTGAAAACCAAATTGTAGCCAAATGGAAGGTTTTAAACCAGATCCCTGAGTATAATAACTCCAAAATTCTACAGAGACTAAATACTAAATGGATTCCCCCAAAGCCTAACTAGATGAAACTCAACTTTGATGGGGCATCAAAGTCAGATGGTAAAGCTAGTGGAGGAGGAATTATAAGGAATGATAAATGATGGATGATTGCTGTCTATGCTCGTGGAATAGAAAGCCATAGCAATAACTATGTTGAATCAATGGCTCTCCTATGGGGCTTAAACTTGGCTATATCCCTAGGAATAAGGAACTTGAGTATACAAGGAGACTCTAAAATGGTCATAGATGCAGTTAATAAAGCATAAAATGTGGGAATTAAGCTAAGAGATAGTATTTTAAATACTCAAATTCTTTTGCAGAATTCTCCAGAGTGGATATTTCTCATATTTACAGAGAGGGAAACAGTGTTGTTGATGCCTGTGCCAATCTTGGTCAGCAATTTCTAGGTTGGAGGGTGTGGCAACACGGTGTTCATAATCCCTTAAACATTAGGGATATTATTCAAAAGGAGATGACTTGCCAAGGATGAGGTGGATTTATGATAAGGATAGCTCTTGGAGGCAGTCCATGTGGAGTGGGCCATCATGGATTTCAGAACTTGATAACTTTTGTACTCTTTTGACAATCATTCATGATTTATTGTATCAAGAGGTTAAGGCACATGAGCATCATTATGAAGATCAATGGGAAATGATTTCCAAGCATGGGAGTAGACAACATCATCTTTGTAGGGTATTTTGAATAATGAGCCATCACATCTTCATTATGCATAAGCGAAAGCAAGGGTTAGCAATCATTTCAAAGCTAAAGACTGAATTTAGGAACTCCACGGGTTGGGTCTACAAATCCAAAATGGGAGGAGACCAAATTTGAACTGAACCAGTCTCTTGCTATGAATTCAAATTTAATCCATTGGTTTGGCATTATTGTAAATAAGGGGGTCTCAACCCATATTTGGAAAGGCTTAATGGGTTCAACAAAAACTTGTCTATGCAATTTGTGAGATCCTAGTTAAATAGATGGGTCATAATTGGTGGAATTAGTTTTGAAATCTCTGAAAATGTGATTGCTATGGCCATAGGAATGACCATGCAGGGGACAAAGCTTCAAAGGAAAACAAAAATTATGGATCTTTCAAGCCATAAACTATTTCTAGGAAAGGGAGAAGAACTCATTCCTTATCAAGGAGGATTCGAGTGTGTTAAACTACCTGAGCTATGGGATGGAGTGTGCTTTATTCTCATGAAGTAATTCATGCTCAAAGATTGATTTACAAGGTTCTATGATTATGATCTTCCTCTATTAAATCACTTTAGGTGTAATGCTATTATTAGTTTTCCTTTTTACCTGCTCTCCTCTTTAGAACACTCTATCCTTAGGGTGAGAGCAAAAATGTCTAAAAAGCTAGATATGAACCCTATTCCCCTACACCAGGGCCTCAGTTTTTGCTTGTAAAACTTTCATCAAGCCCTTGAGCCATCCAAGACTAATAGAATTGATAGTGGTGACATTCCTTCTAATCCAATGTCTGGTGATGCTATTGATGAGTCCTATTTTCCCCTGCTCCTACCAAGACAAAAGATGTTTCTTTCTCCACCCTAGAAGAGACCCTTGTTGACACCCTCAGCTCCTTTACGAGCAAGAAGGGTAAGAAGAGTAAGGTTGATGAGGAGGAAGAGAATATTAGGGAGACCACAGAGGGGACCCAAAAAAATCTAAGTAGGGCCACGGGGGGCCAAGGTGGTAAATCTTATAAGTCTTCCAAAGTTAATAAGGAAGGCTTCTCCTTCAGAGTTCATAGGTTAGGGTGGATTTTTGGTAAACCCCCCCTGAAGGCCAAACTTATTGATTATTTAAAAAGTGCTTCAGAGGAAGCAACCCAAGAGGAAGATTCTAAGGAGCTAGAAATCCAAGAAATTTTTGAGGACACTGGAGGGAAGCAGGAGACTAGGGATTGTGAGGTTACTGAGGAGCATGGTGCTGACACTATGGAAACTACTTGACAATAAGGGGAAAATGTATGTTGAGGAAGTTTGTGAGGAAATAGAGAATGAGACTGATTGGAAATCTAAAATTGGGGTCCTGAAGGATTATATTCAGAAGCTAGAGTAGAATTTCACCAAGGAACTCCAGAATACAATTCTCCTGAACATGTCTATGCTAAAAGAAGTGGGTAATACTGGGCCTGCTGACAATGTGGAGAGTATTGAGAAACTTAATGATCTTTTCAAATAAATGATTATGTAAGGAGAGACCCCTCTGAATTTGGTCTTTCTATTTCTTGTTTATCTTATTTCTATGTCTGTTGGTTCTTGGCTAGTGTTGTCGTCTCTCTGAAGGCATATTTTGTTTGATTGCCTTCTTATCTTTTTTGGTCTATGAAGGGTTTGGCCCCTGGTTTTTCACCTTACCTTATCAAAAACAAATCATATTCCCATATATTTATAATGTAGTGTCTTACTACATGCATACACACTAGCCTCTATAACTTTGGTGATTTTTGAAAATAGATCCATCTATTCGTCCTCCAAATTGAAGAGACAATGATGCTATAATACAAAAAATAAATGACATCAAATAAAATCAAATATATAAAACCATATTAGATCATAAAGAAATTAAAAAATAAACAATAATGCGAGATAAAAATAAATATGTAAATTATATTGATATAAATTTAATAAATTGATTGATTTCACTTATTATTATATAAGTTATAAATTTTGGCATACAAAATTGTTAGAATATTCTTTAAAGTGTTATTATATAAATTTAAAATTCTTGCTCATGATTGGATCAATTTTCTATTGCTAATGTAGTTTCGTTAACATGCATTAAAAAAAAAAATTAAATCTTAAACAAAAAATTCCCTACCAATATTCTCTACCAATCAAAATCTACTACTAAATACATGGGGACATGGAAAAATTTAGAAATTGATTAATTTATTATTAGTATTTACCAAAGCATTGTACTATAGATTTCACTAGAGAAAATATTTTTTCTATTCTAGCTAATGATAACCTTTAACACAACATATCACTTTAAAAATTCTAAAGTTTAACACCTAAAAATTAAATAATATTTCTCTATATGTTCTCATAGAATATTCTATTTACACCAATATAATAACTACAGTCATTTATTTTTTAAATAATTTGAACCCTTATTCCAATCTTCATCAAGTTCAAAAAATTTCTAATGTCACATCATTTTTGTTTCACAAATTTTTTAAATATAAATATCAATTCAAAAAAACACTTCCTCCACATAATAACCCTACATGAATATACATGCCATGGCAATAAATAAGTTCATAAATTAAATTTAACAAAATTGACAATTAATGATTGCATTAAGAGTCACAAAATATTATGCCAAATCTCAAAATTTCCATGAATATAAATTTATCTTTTCTTTCATGCTTCATAATTGTGCTTTAAGTATTATAATTAAAATAATTAACATACTTTTGAGAAGCAATAATATGCAACACCAATTCTATTTGAGTAATGATTATTCATGAAGTTGGCTCTAAAATCCCTGAACTAAAATTAATTAAATAATTAAATTGTTGATGGCAATGTATTAATTAGTCTATATCATCACATAGAAGTGTGATTTTTGATATTTTTCATGTTATTCTTCATTTAAATCCTCATATCTTGAGATAAGTTATATTTTATTTTTCTAAAACATATAATTTATATAACCCATAGATAATATATATTTCAATTTGGCATTTAATTCATGTAAAATAAATTATATTAAATATCAATAGATGATCATACAAATTTTTACTAGGAGCATATTTTATAGCAATTTCACTTAAATATTAAAAATAAATATTATGTATATCATTAATAAGGGTAGGTGTGTGATTTTATTTCATGATGTAAATTTATATGTGGATAAATTTGGGATTATACCAAAATAATAAATGACTATACGATGTGAACTCCCATTCATGCCTAGATGTTTGTGAATCTCTTGATTTAGGTATAAATGGTCGTGTTCCCTTATTATTGCATCATATTTTGGATTATAATGGAGAAGGTGTTTAATTAGAATTTGGATATATTTGTTATGGATCCTTTCCTTTGCATTAAATCATCCACTAGGGAAATGGCCTTCTGGGGTTAACTAACGGACCATAAGTTGAAGGTTATCATCTATATACCTTTTGGTTTTGTTTTTAATTCCATCAATGAGATTGTAGTTGCAACCTTCATTTAGTCTCTATCTTGATGCAAGGTAAATTATATCATAGTTTCTATTTTCACAAACAACTTACTTTAGATTATTGGTGAAAAATAGGCTACATGATTGATGGTGGTCAATTTTGGTCACCTTGAGCTTTGACATGATCTAGTACAAACATTGGAAGATTTTATGTTGGATTCTCTATCTCATTTATTATTTTTAGAGATAGATCAATGGGGATTAATTCCCCTCTATATGTTCTAGGAATTAGAGAGTTGGTTCATGAAGTTGGATAAATTTGTTAACCTCTTACAGAAGTTTGGATGGGATAACAAGATTTCATAGAAGAATATTGTTCCTCCTTTCAATCTAAATGATCTCACAACTCCTTTGCCTTTATTGTCAAAGGTCATCAACTCCTTTACTTTTATAATGATATTGAAGGATTTGAATTTTTTAGTTAAAAAGTGTGGGGTTTTATTTGATATCCCTTTCTTCCTTGGTAGGATATTGATTTGGTAGGCATTCCTCCATTTTTACTGATCACAAGGTTTCTTCACCTAAGCACAAGAGAATTAATGTGTTTTAATCCTAAGCCTTGGGTTTGGTTTTTCTATTGATGGTTATTAGGGTGGTATTTATGAAATGGGTGTTGGTGGCAATGGCCTTGGTGGTGGATTACATAGTGATGGAGATTGTGACTCAGATATTTTGGTTGGAGTTGGCTTTGATCTATTTGAAAATGCTCTTCCCTCTTTATATGTGGGCATTACTAGTATATATTATGAGTTGGTTGTACATGTGGATATTCATGCATTCAAGATTTTAGGGTCTTTTCCACTTTGATTTGGTGGTTTAATTACAAATTATTTATTATAATGTTCTTAGCATTGATGTATGTGTAGTTCTCATTTGTTTACTTATTTATGGTTCTAGGCTTCAATGTGTAATCCTATTGTTGTCTTATTGTTGGGTTTTTTAGGTTTTTTCCCCTAGGTTTAGGTCTTTATTTTGTTAATTTTGAGGCTAAAGAGTTGGTTTGGCTATAGATAATGATTTTTCTCCATTTTTCCCTCTATTTTTGTAATATCTTTGATTTGTGTATGGGAAAGTGACCCTCAACCCTCATTATCAATCTAACACACACACACACACACACACACACACACACACACACACACACACACACACACACACACATTATGATAATATATATTATTGTCATAAAAAATTTAAGGCTCAATTTTTTTCAATTTGTGCACTAATGAAATTAAATAAAATGGTTTTAATTACATCCATGATATCTAACAATCTATTGGACCACTAATTACAATAATTTATCTAACTACTTAGAGGTTCCCAAGATTACACCACTTCAATTTACTCTTCTATAAACTAAAAAATGGGGTGTTGTTCCTTCCTTTTCATTGATAAAAATACTTATGGTTTTATTTATGTTTACATGCATCCCTAATTCATTACATTAGAGTTATAGAGGGAAGATATGGTCTCTTAAATATTGGATTGTCCCTGCCATTATAAAATATTGGTGTAGAAAGTTATTTTTGGGTCTCAAAAAGTAGGGGGTGCTTGATGTCAAACTTAAATTGGATAAAATAATGGACACACACACACAACACACACACACACACACACACACACACACACACACACACATTATGATAATATATATTATTGTCATAAAAAATTTAAGGCTCAATTTTTTTCAATTTTTGCACTAATGAAATTAAATAAAATGGTTTTAATTACATCCATGATATCAAACAATCTATTGGACCACTAATTACAATAATTTATCTAACTACTTAGAGGTTCCCAAGATTACACCACTTCAATTTACTCTTCTGTAAACTAAAAAATGGGGTGTTGTTCCTTCCTTTTCATTGATAAAAATACTTATGGTTTTATTTATGTTTACATGCATCCCTAATTCATTACATTAGAGTTATAGAGGGAAGATATGGTCTCTTAAATATTGGATTGTCCCTGCCATTATAAAATATTGGTGTAGAAAGTTATTTTTGGGTCTCAAAAATTAGGGGGTGCTTGATGTCAAACTTCAATTGGATAAAATAATGGACACACACACACACACACACACACACACACACACACACACACACACACACACACACACACACACACACACACACACACACATTATGATAATATATATTATTGTCATAAAAAATTTAAGGCTCAATTTTTTTCAATTTGTGCACTATGAAATTAAATAAAATGGTTTTAATTACATCCATGATATCAAAAAATCTATTGGACCACTAATTACAATAATTTATCTAACTACTTAGAGGTTCCCAAGATTACACCACTTCAATTTACTCTTCTGTAAAATAAAAAATGGGGTGTTGTTCCTTCCTTTTCATTGATAAAAATACTTATGGTTTTCTTTATGTTTACATGCATCCATAATTCATTACATTAGAGTTATAGAGGGAAGATATGGTCTCTTAAATATTGGATTTTCCTTGCCATTATAAAATATTGGTGTAGAAAGTTATTTTTGGGTCTCAAAAATTAGGGGGTGCTTGATGTCAAACTTCAATTGGATAAAATAATGGACACACACACACACACACACACACACACACACACACACACACACACACACACACACACACACACAATGATAATATATATTATTGTTGTCAAAAATTTAAGACTTTATTTATTTCAATTTGTGTGCTAAGGAAATGAAATAAAATGGTTTTAATTTCATCCATGATATTGAAAATTATATTAGATCACTGATTACATTAATTTCTCTAACTACTTAAGAGGTTTCCAATATTACACCACTTCAAATTACCCTTTTGTAAACTGAGAAAGGGGGTGTGGTTCCTTCCTTTTTATTGATAAAAATACTTTTGGTTTTATATATGTTTACATGAATCCCTAATTCATTACTTCTAGGTTCTAGAGGGAAGATATGGTCTCTTAAATATTGTGTTGTCTGTACCTTTATAAAATCTTTGTGTGAAAATTTATTTTTGGATCTAAAAAACTATGGGGTGTTTGTTGTCAAATGTCATTCAAATAAAATAATGGTGCTTGAAACTCATAAACTCCCAACAAAATAATTTTTTGATTAGAGAAATGAATGGTTTGAGGAAATCATCAGTTCCTAATGACACACATTTCTCTGATCAGACATTTGAAGCAGTGCTAAGAAAAACGTTAGTGCCTGAGTGACACCATTTCATCGAATCCAATAATGAGAGGTTAATATGAACTAAATTAGTTATGGTGTTTACAGGTATTAACACTTTTCAAGTAATGGTGTTTCTAGGTTTTAACACTCCACATTAATTTTATCTTTTTAGTATTCATAATTTCACCAATATTGCACTTTTGCTATTTTGTGAGTTGGATCATTTTGGTTATCATAATCTAAAGTTGCTAAGTCATCATGGTTTGAGCTTGTATAGCCTTCATAGTTGGTTAATATTTCATGCTTTTATAAGTCCTTCAACAAAGCCTCTATGATAAAATAATTGGTTATATATGACTTCAAAATAATGATATCATCAAAAATGGCAAGCATCAAGGGCTTCATAGATAGGGAAACTCATTATCTTTGGAAGAGACACTATGTGGTGTAAATATAATGAAGTGGTAAAAATTAACATGTGGCACCAAGTTGAAAAACGTTATTAATGGATTTTTTCCTATAAGGTTTGTAAATAATCTAAGGCCACAATAAATGGATGGTCCAATTTTAAAATGATAAATATTTTAATTTATCAATGGGATGTAAATATTTCTTCAAAGTAATTAAATGGAAAATCACATGAACAAAGTTATCAAAAGCCTTAAAACAATTTTTAAGAGCTTTAGAACAATCACGATAGTTTACTTTTAACTAATTTATAAATGCATAAGCATTGTAAAACTATCATATCTACCTAGTGATCATCATTTCATAAGTAATGACATTTATCATTATAATCTAAACACAAGCTTATCTGGGCTAAATGTTTGAAAAATAGAAGCAAGAATGAGATGGAAACTCTAAACCAATTTCTCCTCACCTAAGGTAATTCCCAAATCTTCTTAGATATTATTATGGACTTTGAGTCATTATATCACATGTTTCCTCACTATTCACTTATATACAAGATAATCCATAGAGAGAATCCTACAACAGGGGGAGAAATCCCCATTTGTTAATATAGTTATCTTTTAGATGATTTATTTGATATGTAGAATGTTGGTTTGCAACTTGTAATAATTAACCTAAGGTGTTTCCATGTCTCAACCTCTTTTTTAATATATTTATGTTTTATCATGTGGAAAAGGTGTCATGACATCAAATAAAAAGGGAAATCACATATTTTTTATATCAAGAATGACCTTCCAATCCTACTATAGGCTTATTGATCCTAATGATGTGTTTAATCATGTTGTGACCCTAGAATGGATTAAAACACATAATATAAGAGAGGTGTTAAAGTATTGGTCTAAGAAAATCAACCATTAGAACAAAAAATAGTACATTAACAAAACACCTATTATATTATTTAGACTTGCAATGAGAATGGGTATGGCCTTGATGAATTGATTATTTGGAAAAATAATGACAACTCATGTGGAGAAGGCCTAGGTGCCTTTACTTTCTATGACTATTTATGACAAGTGGGTCCCCACACTAGGATAAGTTATATATTTCAATATAATTTAGATACTTATTTAGGTATAAAATAGGGATGAGTTTTTCATGATGTCCCACCTAGTAGACCTGCATGTGCCATAATTGAGTTTCCTTATTACCCCAAATGGAATTTTGATTTTTCAGACACATTTCATATGATCTCCAATTTTCACATTCATAAGTTTTGGAAATATATAGATTATATTTTAAATTATTTTTACCCATTGATCTATTACACCATCAATTAGAAACCCATGCCTCACATTTTAGAAAAAAATATCAAAATAATTTCAAGCATTGGAGCTTATTGGTTGTATACCACTTACACAGTCATTAGGTTAGATATTTTATTTTAAGCCCCATTGTAACTCCATTATTATGATCTAGACAAACTTCTTGATCAATAAATTTCTTATTAGATAGTCCATAGTATTGGGGGAAAATGAAAGTGAGGAAAAAAGCACCATACTCTGACCTCCCTCTCAGTATTGGCAAGAAATAGTATAAATTATGTCCCAATTTATATTATGTTTGCTCACACATAAACTTTCACAATTTGATTGATCATGATGTGATTATATGGTATCCTAAGGGGAGATTAGGTGTTGATTTGAAGAGCTTAAAAATAAATTTACCTATTTATTATCATCATCACCCACATCTAAATGATTAGGTGCTAATTAATGCCATAGATAGTAGGGTATTAGAATAAAACATGAAAATATTAAGTGTTAGGTCACCATTGAAGGCACCAATGAAGATACAGTAACAAACCATAGAGGAGAGGCCAATCACCTTTACCTATAAGGAAGAAATATAATGTACTATTCACATCCTTACAAGGAAAATTATATGACAATTAGAAAATTTACAATGGCCATAATAATTGCCTCTTCTTCTCAAGGTATAATATTCTCCTATTTTCTAAATTATTCATAAATCTAGTCTCATGCCTACTAATGATGTTAAAATTAGTGCATCTAGGGTTGGTCAAATTCTTATTAGTGTTCTTGTAGTTGATTTGGACACTATTTATGATCTCACAAAATAAATTGAGTTGGTTTATGTTAGGACTACTAGTGATGGATTTGAAGTTGAAATAACTATTCCAGTTTTCCCTACCACCTCTTTAATGTAAAAAATGGAAATTAAGGTTCCCATTACTTCCCCTATTTTTGATATACCTACATCTACTATGACTATTGATTTAATATCTTCTAGTGTTCTTATGAAGAATATCCCTATAATTACCAAGGTTTATATTAGGCATAATACCTCTAAAAATAGTATTCTTAAAGCTAGTCTAGGTTAAGTTGGTCTTGGTTTAGATGAAATGGCTATTATACCTAACTCATCAAAAGTCAAAGAGAATATTTTTGAATCCCAAGATGAAAATACAAAAGGCAAGCATATTACTTTTAACTCTTCCACCCTTGCATCTAGTGATGTCACTCCATCCTCACCCCTTCCATCCTTCAATTCATTATACCCTACTTGCACCATTTCCATTCCCTTCACCATCTCTACCACTCTACCTACCATTGTCCCTTCATTCACTTTATCTACAATTATTATGTATTCATAGGGAGAAGACTAAATTGGGAAATTGTAAGCCACCTAAGTAGAGATATGAGATCAAGTGATGATTAATAAACCCAATATGAAGATTGAATTCAATAAGGCCACTGATACCATGAAGAGGGTAACTAGGAGAAAGGTAAACATGTCAGTTCAAACTCTAGTTTTCCATGAATATGAAGAGAAATTATTTTCTTTGACTAAGAAAAGAAAGGACAAAGGAAAACAACTCCTTGAATACAGAAAATACCCTTCTTCATTTATCTTGGATTTTAGTGAAGTAGCATCCACCATGGTTAAATAGATGGAGTAGGAGTTTAAATACTTGGAACTCAGACCAAGGCCTTAGTACCATAAGAAATTGTTTATCATATAGAATAAGCCCTTATCTCATTGTATGGTTTATTAATACAAAACTTAGATGTAATAATATAAGTGATACATTGATTGAAAATATTAAAGCATATTTTAGAACACTCATTCAAATAAGACATAGGTTGAAGGCTTTGATAAAGGTAATTCATGAAGATTCTTGTCCAAATATAAATATTATGACCATTGAAGATTTAGGCTATGCTCAGAGTTTTGTTAGCATGATGAGAGTTTCTCTATAAAACTGGGATAGAGAGAAGATTGTTATAGGAGTGTGTAGGATAGTGGAAGAAGATAGGATTTCAAAATTATTCCATGAGATTAGAACTAAAAACTTATTTTCTCAAGATAGGCATAATATTGTTGTGAAAGACATATTTGATGCTTAGTTGATAGTTTCATTAGGGATTTTAGGGACAGGGATATGGAAGATTAGGATGGTGGTAGTGACAATGTAGTTGAGCTAGTAACTAATACCAATGAGAATATTGAAAGGGTATCTTCACTAAAGGAAATGTTAGGATTCAATTAAAAATGCATGCATTATTGATAAGTATTACAAGTACATTGCTTAGAGTTCCCCTTGTGTCATTAAATAAGATCTATAATGAATTTAATGTATGTAAAATGAGGTTTAAAAAAATCAACCTAAACCTCAGTCGCTAACATTTGATCATCTAATTACTTCCACTCAACATGTAACCTCTAGTTCTAAAGCACAACCAAGACAACTTATTAATGAAGTTTTAGAAAAATTGACTATTAAAATTGAGATTGGTTAAATACTTTTCATTCTATGTATTTTTAAACTTGTTTATGATAAATTAACTAAAATTAATTATATGTAATTCATATGAAAATTTGTATGGACTACCCATTCATGTGTCTTTGGCCACTTTGTAATCTATTTATACTATTTAGACCCATCATTTATATTGGGTGGGTATAGTCTATATCAACTACTAATGCTTATAATATCTATATTAGCATGAAACCATTGATATATTTTTTATCCATATAATATTACCTTGAAAATAAAACTCTACCTTTTTTCTATTAATGCAAGGACAATGATAAAAAAATTAAAGGTTATGAATAGATTGAGTTTCACTATATAAGATGAGTAAAGTTGTGAAAATAACTGAATGAGAAATATATCTCATATTTGACACTTTATATTTATATTTAGTCTGGAACTTTGTGTAGGCCTAGGCCCTACAAGCCTTAAGTTAGGAGGAAATAATGAAACTATAAAATAAGAATGCTTCAAACTCATCAGTTCATGATGGCACTTAATTCACCAATTGGATAAATGAATGGTTTCAGGAATTCATCATCTCTTGACAACATAAATTCATTAATTGTAGGTTTGAAGAATTTTTAATAACTAAGTGTTCGATCGACACTATTTCACTAAATCAGTTGATGGAAGTTTGTTAGAAACTAAGTTGATTCTCGACAACTAGAATATCATTGATTCAATAATACAAAGTAATGTTAAGTGTTTAAATTAAATTTTAAATGTTATAGACCAATAATCTATGCATATATAATACACCACCCTTGGTTAAGGAATTACTTGCCAAAGTATAAATGTATTTATAATTTGATCACCTTTTGGTTATAGTGTGAAAATTTAACTATGTTATGGTTTATGTGCCTATGGTTATATTATATATAGGTGCTAATATTGATATAAATTTGACTATTTCACATTTAATAAACCATGTCCTTACTTTTGCTATGGTCTAAGTGCTAATGGTCATAGTAGGTATAGGTGCTAATATTGATATATATTCAATCATTCACATTTAATAAACTATGTCCTTACTCTTACAATAAGAAGAATAATTAATATGGCATAATTGGAATCATAATTGTAAAGCGATTTGATTTCAATAATTTTCCAAAATGCCTTTAATCAAATCATATTTTTTGTTAAAATTAAATATGGTGTATGGTGCATAGTCTTGGTGCAAATAATTTTATGTATGTCACTTAAAATTTATGAGGATGAATGTCACTACGAATTTATGAAGAATATTGTCACTTAGAATTTTAAGTGATCTCAAAAATTTGTTTTATTTATGATAAATTCATTGACTACAAAGAAAGCTTTGACTATAAAAGCATCAGAGTCTAGAGTGCAAATAGTTTAAATATTGTGAAATTTAAAATAGTGTAAAAGTGTGATAATATATCAAAAATAAAAATTACAATATACCATTCCAAAAAGAAAAATTATATAACTCACACACAGTATTTAAAAAATTCTTCAATCAAATCATATTTTTTATTTGATTGAAAATATGGATCATAGTATATATTCATGATATGAGTAATTTGAAGTATGTCACTTCAAATTTACTTAGAATAGATACTATGTATAGGTGAAAATATTGATAACTAAGGCACCAAAGTCATCATTAAATAGTTATAAAACTCTACATTTTTCATAATAATTCATGCATCAGTTTTAGAAGCAAAGCTCTAAATTTTGAGTTATGTTGATTTTATTGGAAGAAAAACATGAATAGTTGGCTCATGTTGTGGATATTTTGGTTTTAGAGTTTTCTTGAAGTCTAGATAGAAACATTGTTACATGTATGTTTTGTATTTTGAGTGATAGTCTATTAAAAATGCATGCAAAGGTTATTTTCCTTCTAAAACCTTGTAATATTGTTTTTTCATATTAATATGTTCTCTTTTTCTTTTTATTAAAACTCTAAAATTAGTTTTGCCTTCAAAAATGTTGTGCCTTCAAAACCATAACTCAAAGAACTAAATAATAATCCATTTAAAGAACAAGGGATATTGTAGTAAAGATCTAAGGACCTTAATCATAAAATTGAATGATGATAATGATCTATAACTATCACATACCTTCCATATAAGAAATTGACACTGATTTCAAAAATATAATTTAATGGAAGATGAATTTTAATATATTTATAAAATTTATTTAGGTGTTTAATGATAATTATGATTAAGGTAGAATGAATGAAATCAATAAACACATAAAGGTTAAAGGAAAAGGAAGTAATATCCTTAAAAGAACCTTAGTTGGGCACTCCAAAAAAATTTAGGTGTTATTTATATGGAGATGACTCCTTCAAGAAAAAAATAAATAATATTCCTAAAAAAACCTTATTAAAATAGTAATTGGGTGCTCAAGATGACCAAAACCTTGGTTAAATAAATAGCTCAGCTACATAATGAAACTATGGATTGGGATAACATGTTGGTTGAAATCATTATTAGTACCTATGCCTTAAAGGCATATGGATGGGGAACAACGCATAGAAAAGTTTCAAAGATGGAAGGAAAAAATATAAGAATACAAAGGGCATGTTGATATTGATATTATGAGTAGTTGGAAAAATATTACATAGGAGTACAAATATACTAAAAAATGTTAACATCCTCAAATTTCCATATAAGGAGGAGGTATACCATTAACAACACTTACAATTCTACTCCTCAAATTCAAATATAAAACAACATTCATAACCTCAAATTGATTTATTTTCATACCACTTATGTCATTCGACACATTATATTACATGATACAACATTCTAGTATAATTTGTTTCATTGAATATATATTTTCTTCTTAATTTTGTGTTCAGGGACTAACTTCATCCTAAAATTGGACATGTATCATAAAGGACTCCTTTTTTAAAATGGATCCTCCTAAATATCTAGAGCACTAAGATATAAAATAAGTTTATAATGTGAAACACCTCATATTGGAATGTTTGATGATGTGAAATATGTGTTGAAGGAATATAGATGGATTACTTTATATAATTATTTCCTTATTTTTCTAGCTATAGTGTTTCTTAGTAATTAGTTGGGTACTTAAGACTTCCAAAACCCTTGTTAAAATAATAACCCAGCTGTATAATGAAATTATGGATTAGGATGAGATATTACCCTAAATGGTCAATTATTGTGAAACAAAAGTTCTGAAGGGAAATATCAAAGGGCAAAGGTTCATTTTGAAACTTAAGTTTCTAGATTGGGGTAAATGAAGTTTTCCTAGGGGGAAATTCTACAAGAAAGTCCTTCCATCTTTCTTTTTATTTTGATTTTCATGGGTAACTTATTAATCATATTATCCAAGACCCAAATTTTATTTGTTTTTTCTCCCTAACTTTTACTTAAAGGAGGGAGTTAGGGTATTCAATTAGACTAGGTTAGCTATTAGCCATTCCTATCATTTTTTGTGTCCACTAGAGTTGTTTAAGATCTAATTAGGGAATTATTTGTGTGCACATATGATTAGTGCATAGTCTTGTTATTATTCCCAATTAGGTGTAACTCCACATGGGTTGGTAAGATTACATAATAAGTTATTGTATAAACTCTTAATTTTCCTGGTCCTCTATCTCACTAATTCAATAATCACTCATATTGTCCATACTCAAGGAAGATAGAATTTTGGAGCTTGTAATAAGCTTATTTTTGTTAATGAAGCTTTTTTCCTGATTCATTTTTACCTACATGCTTGTTATTCATATTTATTAGAGTTTTTAAGGTCATTAGGGGAAATAAACTTAATGTGTTTTCTAATTGTGAGTTAAGTTGTTATCTTTTTGGTGACCTAACCTCTCACTATACAATGTACCTCATTTATACTTTTTGGTTAATGGATTAATATTAAATTCACTTTAATTTATATAAATCTCACATAATCATAGGTTATTTTGTGTAATATATTAAATTAAGATATATTAGAGTGACCTAGTATGGTATTAGAGTTTTGATCTGATGGCCATCTTTCCATTTCTAAAATCCTAGATGAGATCTTTCATGCTAGCATTCTTGATAGTTGTCTCAATTTTCAATAGTTTTATAGGTTTGGTGGGATTCCATGAAAATTCATGAAAAATATATATTTAAAGTGTCTAATCTAAAAATTTATAGTTCCATCATATTCATAAGGTGATAAAACCCTAGTTTAAATTGTAAACATGACCTAGTTTCATGGCAACTAGTTTCATCCATTTAAGAGGGTTTTAGAGATTTTTAAGTAATTTTGCACATATCCATATAATGGGATTCTTAGATAAATAAATAATTATAGGAGTTTTATATATTTTTTGAGTTATAAAATGGGTCTTTTGTAATTTTTTGAGGATCCATACTAAATCTATAGATTTTTGGGTTTTCTAGTTTTAACAGAGTTTCTAACCCTTAAAGGTAGTTTTAGTAGTTTTTTGTGCTTGGTAAAATTTTAAATATTTTTGGACATATGTTTTAACTTGATTCATAATTTATTATTAATCATATCCTAATATATCCCCTTGTATTTATTTTTTAGACTTTTACTTGGTGGCAGACATTTTAGTGCATGCTTGTACACCCTGTGGATGACCATGTAGATTTTGAAGACCATGCTTGAAACACTCATAAATATAAAATACCCTACTAATTCATAACATAAGATCCAAAAATCATGCCTTATACACCATAGGGTCCTAAAAATGTGTCTAACATAACATTGGATCCTAAAAATATGCCCAACATACCATTGCATCCTTATAATGTGCCTAACACACCATCAAATCCTGCCCAGTGGATGAACACTATCTAGACCCCAACATCATTTAACACACCACAAATAAATCTATAAACCCAAGAAATAACTATTAATGGACTCTATCCCTCATGTAGGCACTGTTATAGCCTAAAATTACACCTTAGAGAAGTCAATTAGACCTTAATTTTAGGATAACATGGAACTATCTCATATGTTGCATACTTGTCAATGAACACATGCTTGTGGAGATAGTAAAATTAATTACCATGATTTTATATTTTTTGGATTGAAAATTTATCATTCTAAATACTCAATAACATTACATTTAGCTCTCTAATAAACATTTTTGAGTTGGCAACTTTCTTAAACTTTGTCATGCACTCTTGAAAGTCTTCAGTCTGATCATTGGAGATCACCATAACCTTCTTAACTATGAGTGTTCTTGAAACATGACATGATTATTATTTTAATTCATCAAGAATATCCTCCTTGTTTTCATTAAACACTTCATATTCAGCCAAGGTTGTTTCTTGCTTGATAGAGATCTCAAGCTCCTCCTTCTACTCATTGGGAACATGATTAACCTTAGTATCAGGTATGTAATCTTATTAAAAAGTTGTAGTCCTGGTAAATTCATCAAATTATTGCAAAATTCAATTTAAAAAGTTCCACATATCATCCACTTCCTCTTGAGGTTCTTGTTTACAAGCATTATCTTCTTTGGTAGGTAGAAATGAGTGTTCACCAATACTGTCATTCTTTGTCATAGTTGGGATCTCAACATCATCTCCCATGTGTACAAGATAATTTCCCCATGTAACTTGATCTATAATGTTATCATGAATTTCTTCAAAGACTCCATCATAATTATCATGAAGTATGTAAGTTTCAAGACCAGATTATTCAAGTCCACCTTGTTCAGCTTCCCACTCATCAAGATACAAATTAGATATACCATCAAGGAAAGTTAGAGGTTCTTAATCACTAAGGTGATCATCTTCATCAATAACATTTAAATTTATGTTAGAATTTTAAGTCGCATAAGGTTCAACATGAAAACTGAAAAGAGGTTCAGACTTAATTATCACTTTTGTACCATATATAGTCCTAAAACCCATGTACGACCATTACAAAATGAGGAGGTACATCTACCACTACAATATCCTAAGAAATGGTGAGGGTAGGAAAATAATTATAATTATAACACTCCCATAGCATGAGGTTCATACTTCAAATTCAATTTATTAGTTACTTGCTTGGGTATGACACAAGTACTAGCTCCACTATCAATGATACAATTATGTACCAAGGAATCTCCAATAATTATGGATAGATAGAATGGAGTATTTTTTTATACCTTTTGAACTTTTATTGACTATCCTTCACTTGGATTCATGATTTTTATCAAGGTTTCCTCTCTTTAGATAGGTTGTTTGGTTATCAAACTAAGTTTGGACAGCTCCTATTGAATTAGGTCTACTTGTCTAGGTATTACCAATTTATCCCACATGGATACATTCACATGATACCTCTTTATATGCTCTATAATGTTATTTAAAGTACCAATATCTTTTTTTTGTCTATTAGGAAGAATGGTTCTTCCTACACCTAGGGAATTCTAAGGTATGAAAGCACTTCTAACATTCTGATCTCTTTCACTTACTTGTGTATTAGGAATGACATTATATATATCTACCCTTTTACTTGTTTGAACATTCATTGGTTGAACGCTAGTATCCCATTGAACTTATTCTACTACTTTTTTCTAATACTTGTGTTTAAAGCTATAGAACTTGCATGACTATTTAACTGCACTTGAAAATTTACTCCATATGAGTCATATTGTCACCAATTTATAAATGTATACCCCACTTTATCACCTTTTACATCAATCACTCCTTCATTTTGTACTTCATCTTGAGTCATAGTTGGCATGGTTCCAAAATTTTCCATGAAGGCTTGGTTGAAGTCTAATTTACATAAGGAGATAAATCATAAGGTTTATCTAATGAAGGTTAACTATTATGCTCTTAAACAAAGTGATTTTGAGTAGGCACTATATTTCTTGAATTAGAAAGAGAGATTGGGGTTATATCGACCATATGGCTGTGATTGAAATAGATGTCCTTGACCTTAAGGAAGACCTTGGAAAGCAGGTCTATTGCCTTGATATTTAGGGTAGGACTAATTAGGTTGGTATTAGATTTGGAAAGGCCTTATTTGATGGTGTTGGATAATCATATTTAGACATAGGATCTATTTTTCATATCTCTCATCTCATTTGCCTCATTGGATTTGATTGGTTGATTAGGGGTAGAAAGATTATGTTTAGGTGTAAGAATAGGAGTAAAAACAGGTGTAAGAGTTTGAAAATCAAGAAAAAGAAGCATGGAAGGTCTTGGGGAGATATTCCTAGCCTAAATCAAATAATTTTATACACTAATGACTTCATAGGAATTAAGAAGAGTGTTACCTCCCATAGATTATATCATCATTGAAATATCACTATCAAATGCTTTAAGGTAGTAAAGGAAATCATGGTGAGTTTTGGGTCTTACCAAGATTGGGATTCTATACCATGTCTTCTAAAATCTTGTGTTGAAGTCTTGAATGAATTCTTTAGGTTCTCTCCTAATGGTGGCCAAATGTTTTGTTAGTGATAATTTGTCACTCTTGTCCTCAAATATTCTTATCAATGCATCTCCTAACTCATCCTAAGTGGTTATTTATTTAGGTGTCAATGTTCCATACCAGTCAAGAGATTTTACTTTGAAGGAGACAACTAACAACCTGATTACAATGTTTTCCTCTATGATGTGATGGATATTTCAAAAGTTATCAATATTTATTATATGCCCAATAGGTGTGATGGAATTCTCATTGGTGTATGATAAAAAACTTTTGAGGGTAGATATGGGAATATCATCATAGTGGGAAAATCTTAGATGACTATAAATATTGAAAGAAACAAAAGGATAGTTCCTTACCATGGTGGCTTTAGGAATTTACAAGAATTGGGTAATCAAGAACTATTTTATGGGCTTATGAGCAAGATATGATTTTTTTGGATAGGGATGGGTCTTTTCAAATCTATTTGATTTGTATAAATAAGGAGGAAGCTCTTTAAACTCAAAATGAAATAATTTGGTGACATACCTTGTGTTTACCTTAGTCATGAAACATTACACTAGTTTTTATCCAATATTGAAATGTTGGAGTCACAAGATACTATAAGAAGTGGACTACTATAGCTCCTTATTGTCAAAGCCAACATCTAACTTGAATAATATTCTTGGACTTCATGTCCCATTGATCATGCCAAAACTATTATAGCCTAAAATTTCACCCTATATAATTTAAGTAGACCTTATTAGTTTTAAGATAACATGGAACTATCTCTCCTCATAGACAAGCCACTATAAGAGATAGATCTCTAGGTTTGAAAGGGTTAACTCAATTGTTTATCTTCTAGGTTAACATTACATTAGACTAATCATTATTAGGGATGAAAAATAAAGAAGGAAACATAAATAAACCTATTATAATGAGGTGATACACCAAATATGACTCCACTTAACACACTTTCATCTTCACTAAGAAGACAAACTACTAAAACTAACCTTAACTCCTTATTTTTCTATCATAAGTATTTCTCATAGAGGTAGATTGATATGCATATCTAGAGGTGGGTGAAAATAAGGTTTGATACTAGACACTACTATTCCCTCTCACACTTCAAGTCAAACTTAACAAACACATACACTTTAAGAAACCTGTTAGAAGAGATATCACTTACACAAAACATGCAAGAGCAAAATGGAAGCAAGGAGAGTATGTTCATCACTTGTAAACCACCTAAACCACTTAACACACTTAGGAAAGATATTGAAAAGAATTAATAAAATATATAAAAAATTATTCAAAGTAAAAAGAGGTGTTAAAATTATTATGACTTTTCCATACCAATTGTGGATCCATTACAAAGCCAACAAGTCTTGAATATATAGAGCATAGGAGAGGAGAGGGAAGAAGTGAAGATGAAGGGTCACAAGACAAAGTGTAAAAATATGAGAACCATTTAAAATTAAATAAAATTACTTATAAAATAGGTCATGAATTTTTCATGAACATGTGTCAATATTAAATAGATCACCTTCCTCAAGTTGGTGTAGAACTCTTCATTGTCTTGCTTTAAAACTACCTTCATGATAATGAGGAGTTCACTTGATTATATTAAAATACCATAGGATTCATTGAAACATATAATATGAAATTAAAATATGTAAATTATATTAGTGTAGGTCATCTACTCCTCTCCAACTAATAGACTCACCCTTATCACTTATCATTCACTACTGCAATAATTCATCACTAGCCCTCTAGGTCTATCCTCACACTTATCACCTAAGTGGATTGAAATTTCTCATGGATATTAATTTTATATAATTTAATACACCTATTTATTACATATTTTTCCTTTGGTATATCAAATAAACCTCAAAATATTCCAAGTCAACTTGATCACTATCTCACTAGGCAGTCACTTCTCCTTCTCATTGTCTCATTTAGACTGTCTGTAATGAAAAGTGTAGCATAAAGGTTTTCATAAAAAACCATGATGAGAATTTATTTTTTGGATTTAGTACAAGTCCTTAAAGACTCTCCATAATGATATTCACTTGTCCAATCTCCTCTTTACCTATAAACCATCTTAATTCCTATAAGAAATATAATATTAGGTCTATCCATACATATGGTAGTACAGATCAATTAGGTGGCAAGAATATTGAAGGAGTTTCATACATGTCTAAAACACTTTCATGTAAATTTGAACAATCCTAGATTCATTTTAATTTATTTCTTCTCTATTGGGTCCAAATAAGGGTTCTAATATGGTTTTTGGTCTCCTAGACTATTAATGATAATTCACAAAAACTAGACATATAACTCTAAAAAAAATTCAATTGAAAAAAAATTATATACCCCTTTCAACTATCCCAAAGTCCTTGAGGAACCATGCATACTATCCGTACAGATGTGGGCATAATAATATGGCCTCTCAAGATCTTAACTACATTTTGAGTAGGTATGAAATGGTTTTAGGTCAAATTGACCACTCTTGTATTATTACTACAAAATAATTATTCCTACGAGACTTTTACTCTCTCATAATGGTTTTCAAATGGTTTATAGAGTTCATGTAGTCATTTGGATCAATTTTGAGGCCATGAGGGTTTAGGCCTAATAGGCCTAACCATGTTTGACTAGGTATTTGACCACTTATAGGATTATAATGGTTATAGATTCACCTAAATGATTTTTTTAATTCCAATCCAACTTTATGAATCATCCTATAATGCATTTAAGACTCCTTACTCACCTTTTTGACCATTTATGCATAAGTCTGTAGGTTTACCTTGACTATGGAGTGCCTCTATCTAAGACATAATAGAGAGAATATACCTTATTAATATGACCTAAAATAGACTATGGGGAGTTATTTTATGCCATAATGATGATTTATACCAATTTTCATAACTTTATCATGAATATAGACCTCTGAAACATCAAATTCTTCAAAACTGACTCACTAGGTCTGATGACTATAGGTAGGGTTTAGTTAAGTATAGGTTGATGTTCAAAACATAGTCCTTGATTTATTTATCCTATACTTGAATATAAAATTGAAGTGATATAATCAATCTAAGAATTTATTCAACATGGTCATCCATTTTATACCATTTCATACCAAACAAACTTACACCTCCATCTACTTAGGCTAATTTGTGACTGTGTAAGATTGTAGGTTATAATTCAAATTTCAAAAGTTTCTTGTAGGTGATCACTTCATGTTTTTATATTATATTTATCTATCCTATTTATCTCTAATATTATTAGGATCATATAATTATATACTTTTTTTCATCAATTAACTAGCACCCTTCCTTGTTTAGGCTATCCTGCAGTATGAGTGTCTAAACTATAGATGTATATTTTAAGGAAGTTATGAGACTTGTTAGTGCTTATTTCATGCCTAAGTAATGTATCCCATACCTTTAATCCCTCCTAAATCCATTAAGTATATATCACACTTGAATGAGTTCACCTATGCCTTAAGACCATGTAGTCATTCTTTACTATCAACACAATAGGTGTTATTGCAAGATATAGGTTCATGTGGCCTTTTGGCACTATGTTTAATGAGTGCTTATAATAGAAACTTGATGAAATTGAAATTCCTTAAATATTCATTCTCTCTTGATCAAACAATTTCCTCTCATGTTGAGATGTCACATTTAGGTCTAGGCTATAAGAGATACACCATTAGGCTTGTATAGAACTCATGAGACTTCACTATGAGATGGCGTAATTGTTACCACTTATAAAATTTTTAATTCTAATACTACAGGCTATGATTGAGAGTGTTTTTGGTTATGATATTGAACCCTAAGTGATTTGAGAGATCCATTCAAGCCATTAAACTTCTCACATCATATCTCATAGGTTTTAGATAGCCTTACAACTATATTACAAACCTATAGGTGGCTATAGGTGGCTATGTATATGAAAAATATAATAATTCCTTACTCATTATCTAATAAACTCACCTTAGATAGCCTTATAATTGTCTATACAAACCTATAGGTGGCTATAGGTGACTGTATATATCAAAGATCTAATAATTCCTTACTCATTATCTAAGAAACTCACCTTAATCAACCTCTAAGTCATTCAATGCATATCTTTCATGGAAAAACTATATTCCATGGTTTGAGAAGAGAGACAAAAATATACTATCTTGATTTGAAGTCACTTACAGAAGATAAACCCTACCATTTGATGAAAACATTATTTGTAGACTTCAATGGTGGTATCTTCTATCACAATGAGATGTTTTTGCTAATATAATCACCTTCACACATGTAAAACTAGTTAGAAACATCATGAAAGGAGTGTGCATTCTCTTCAATATTGTTTTCACTACTTGTTTTAATCATATCAAAGCAAACAAAGAAGAAAACTACAACTAATGGGAATGTGTAGCCAAATTAAAATCATTATCATTCTTAAGGATGGTTCATGAAGTAAAAAATACCATTATTGGAACTCTTTTCATGGAAAGGAAGGCCATGAAGAATACTTTCATCCACAAAAATTATTCATCTCAACTCCTCCCTTCTTGTTTTTACTAAGTGTAAACTAGTTGACCTGTTTGACCTTGTCTAAGAGAGTGATTAGGAATATGGACTAATTTTTCCCAAATTTGAAACTTTTTAAGATTATCAAGCCTTAAAATACTTTTGGGGGCATATATAGATCCTCAGAAAGCATCCCATGTGCCAAGTGTACCTTTCAAGCTGTACAACTACCTAAAACTACTTGAAATTGCTTGATCTTCTTGGATGGACATTAAACCTACATCATGTCAATTATAAAATAGTTCCCTAAAACTCAACTAACACCTTGGACATTAGAGCACACTTTGACACATTTTTCTTATGTGTAAAACTATACAAGTCACCTAGAGTTACCAAAAAGGTGACATAAAGGAAATATTAAGATAATGACACATATGACATGGATGAAACATATAATATGACCCTAAACATGACCATGTGACCATTTTATGACTTATCAATATCCTATATAAATTTTTAATATATAAGGGGTTGACCTAATTTGACCTAGGGTAAAATTTGGTCAATAGGCACACACCACCAATTCTAATTGCTATAAAAACATCTTATGTGTTCTAACTACCCTTTCTTTCACACTATGGCATTCATAAGGTCATCAAATTTAACCAAGTGAAAAGTGAAATTATTCATTTGAAATTTGGATCCATTTTTAGAGTAACATCACACCCACATCAATCACATCAATCAAAAGTGAGTGAGGGGAAAACACTCACATAAGGTCTTAACCCCTAGTCATATGGTGTGGTCACATGGGGGGGGGGGGGGTTAAATCTTGATTCCTAATAGTGGGGCTTAACTATATCACCCAAAAAATTCTCCACCAACCCATACATTTTCAAAAAAAATGTGGGTGTCTCTAATAATCCCAAACTTTTTCAATTTTATGTTGGGTGCATATTTTTATGGGAGCTTAAATTTTCAAATATGCATAATTTTAGATCAGTAACTTAGATTTGAGTGTCATCTTATTCAAAAGTGCTTGTTTTTTTATTATATGCATTAGTGACATTTTGAGTCCCTATAAAGCTACTTATTCTTCATAAATTAGGCCTCTTGGATGCATTATTAGTAGATCCTAATGTCCCTCTAGTTCTTTCATACTTACACATAAATTGTTCAAGATGCATTCTCAGTTGTGATCGACGTCTATACTAGTGTTCTTATATTTTCAATATTATGGGGGATCACTAATGATATTTCTAAAGGGTTATTTTGTGCTTTTGTTAATTATTCAATGTATCTTCTACACATTCTCATTTTTTTCATTATGTTTATTCCTACACTTACTACTCATTTGGATGCAATCTTGGTTGTGCTCGTCATCCTTTTCATGAGCATGAATTGTTATCATAATTAGGGGTCATTACAATTTTTTGTGTAATTTTTCACTTCTTTCGTGTCTTCTCTTAGTTATGTTGAATTCACTTGAGAGACACATGTGGAGGAAAGTTTATTTCACACTAGTGGTTCTTCTTGGAAAGAGAAACTATGTTTCTTTCCATGCTTACATGGAACACTTATTTATGAAAAAGGAAAAAAATTGTATTCCATTCATATATGGAAAATTGTTTACTCCCAATAATTTTTAAAAGTATATTAAATGGGATAACACTTGTGACAAGGTACTTGGTACCTTGTTGTTACATGTTTCATGGTATCTACATCATCATGTGCAACTCACCATGTGTCTCAACACTATTTGGAGCATCTTTCAGTCTCTTTTTAAGAATCTGACTGAGACTTATATCACTCCTACTCCTCCTCTTCATATCATCTCTTTGGATATTGGTGTATCATCTCCTCCTACTCTTATTTTGTGATAACACATCCACGATGGATAGTGTTCTTCCTTATATTGAGCCACCACTATAGGATGATATTTTGCCTGACCTTAGCTATCTCATTTTAGATTCTAATTATGTTCATGTATATTATGTTATTCTTCTAAAGCCATCACAAATTGGTTCTTTGGAGGACTCTACTATATCCATTGATAGTACACCTTGTGAGATCATTGATGACTCTTCTCTTCTTATGGGTATTTAGTTTGTGGATAGGTGTGCTTCATATTTAGTCCCTTCTTCATATTTGATGGTTTTTGATCCATGCTCTCCAATTCATATGGAAATTCCTTCAGTGAATGTTTCATGCCATTCTTCTTCATTAGACTCACCAGTATTTGATGACACTCTTGAGTTTGAGTACTTATTTGATATTAATGACTTTTCTTATAACATAGATGACTATATTAGTGATGGGGACACACTTCCACCATATCCTTGTCACCTTATAAATATTAAGGAGTTAGTTCTTGATCCACCTACATCTAGTCCATTTTTGACATTATAGGGTGTAGGTATATTGATCCAAGACTCATCAGACATTGGATAGTATATTCCATAGGTATAAGATATTTTGTATTTTGTTTAAACCTATTTTTCAATTACACCATAATTTCATAGAGAAGTTGGACCTATTAATATGTATTAGGAGCATATTTCCTTGGCTGGAGATCCATAAATCACTTAGTGGACACATTCATTGTTCCAAGTTGATCAAATTTTCATTACACCTAATTCTAATAGGTTCAATTTAGTGGCATACATTCAATACTTATACACAATATTTATAGAACTTTGTTTCACTTTTTTTTTGGACCCTACTTAGATATATTTTTATACTTTCCTCATTCATATTCCACTATGGAATGGTCAGACTTCCATTACACCATTCATATTCTTCCTTTGGCAAAGGGAAGAAACATTGTTCAATATAGATGGAACTTCTTTAGTTTTCAATAAAATGATCTTGCCAGTGGAATTCATTAATCTATGAGCTCTATTTTAGGTATCTTTAGCATCTTCTATGGATACATCTTAGTTATCCTATCTATGTGATTTATTCTCTCACTTTTGAATGTATTTTTGGTTTTGACCGATGTCCTTAGAGCATGCACTATCTCTTTCTTTGATTTCTTTTGGAGAGGAGTTTTATCCTACAAGTTTTCTCCTTTTCTCCACTTTATGAGACTTGCATTATTTTTGGGTACCTTATTAGGCCTCATTTTTGGGACCTAATTATTCTATCCACCTAAGCTACACTTTGGGGGGTATTAGTGTAGTCTTTTTCCTACTGGTAATTTTACCTATATGGTTGTTATTCATCTTGATTAGGGTTTTAAAGGTCATTAGGGTAAATACACTAATGTGTTTTCTAATTGTGAGTTGACTTGTTACCTTTTTGGTGACCTAATCTCTCACTATATAATGTACCTCCTTTGTAATTTTTGACTAATGGATTAATATGAAACTCACTTTTCTTTACATTTCTCTCACTTACTGCTAGGGTTTTCATGTAATATGTGATTTTCATAGATCTTGGAGTGATCAGATAATTTCTTAAGCAATAGTATTTTTGCATTTACCATTTTTAAAGTGTTGTATTTAGAATAAGATGTATTGTTAATGGTTTTGTTCTTTCATATTGATCCTAATGATGTATATTGCCTCTTTTTCAATCTGATATGATTATGTACTTTATGTTAAATGATATACAGACATTAATTTTACACATTTTTTTAAAGAATCATAAAGTTAAATACAAGATATATAGGTTTTAACATATTATTATAGGTTTATAGTTACCTAGGGGAATCCTAATGTTCACATTATGGGCATCCTTGTGTCTATTCTATGGGCATCCCTAATAGTTCTCTAGGTTTAATATTTATTTATTTCCTTATTGTATTGAGCTTCATATTTTATTATATATATTTTGGTATATCATAGATATTATGTTATTTAATTCAGTGCTTCATTTTACCTTTTAATAAAAATTCTTTGTGTTGGTCCTACATTGCTTCACATTGATTTTTTCTTTGTGTCCTTTTGTTGTTCCTTTTTGTACTCTGATTGCATGTGTATGTTACTTAGTGTGCCCTTTTATCTTCCATAAAGTGGATGCTTTAGTTGTAATCTATGTGCCACATGTTTTTTGTATGTTCTTTAATTCATCTTATTTACTTTACATGACATTTATTGCCCTGTTTACTATATGTGTCATTCCATGACTTGTTTACTTTACATGCCAATTCTTGACTCATTTAATTTGCATGACATTTTCAGGCTTATTTAATCTATGTGAAATTTCCTAACTTTTTTACTTTGTGTGATGTTGATTGACTTGTATACTTTGCATGTAATGTTTTTTAATCTATTATTTTGTATATTTATTTAGTTTTATGTGGTTTGTATGTTTTCCATGCTCACTTTATTTACTCTTTTTTAATATGATTAGTTTCATGATCTATATATTTTATGGTGTTTGCTATTGGTTATATGAATTTTTACCATGTTTCCATTTTTTTACCATGCATATATTTGGGCTTACTATATTTGTGCTTCATTTATTATAGATTTCCTATTAGGGTCATGATACTCCCATGCTTAGATCAAATATAAATTTCTGTATATTGGTGTATATTATTGCTTGTGCCCTAACTAATTATACTTTTTCCACATTGAAGCATATTTATGTCTATTCCTTTATTTATTATATCGTTTCCACTTTTGTTTAATATTATTTATTATGCCTCTATTGATTTTATCTTTTATAAATTAAGTCATATAAATTTCACCTTCATTACTTTCCCCCTAACAATGCAAGGGAATCCCATTATTACCTTTGTTTACATAGTTTAGACTCCAATTTTATCATACTATATTTATGTGTGTGTGTGTGTGTGTGTGTGTGTGTGTGTGTGTGTGTGTGAAGAGAGAGAGAGAGAGAGGAGAGAGAGAGAGAGGAGAGAGAGAGAGAGAGAGAGAGAGAGAGAGAGAGAGAGAGAGAGAGAGAGAGTGAGAGAAGAGAGAGAGAGAGAGAGAGAGAGAGAGAGAGAGAGAGGAGAGAGAGAGAGAGAGCGTGCGCACGCACGTAGCGTGCGTGTGTGCGTGCGTGCTTCAAACTTTAGTGATGATATATATCTCTAATTATACCAAAACATGTGATAAATGTGTTTTACAATATTTCGTAAAGTTGTAATTTTATATATTTTACACATGGTATGTGTAATCCCATTATTTTGATATGAGTGGCATGCAAGTTAACCACACATAAAAATAGGGGCATATGTCCCACTCATTATATTTTAAACTAAATTATAATACTTAAAATATTTTTTCCAAAAGGTTGTCAACAATATGCACTATAATTATTTTTCCCATGATTACCCTAATTATGGGTTTTACACAAAATAGATATAAACAAGGTAAAATTAAATATATGTAAGCATATACAACTAAAATACAAAATTTAGATATATATAAGAGGATATGTAATGAAAATAATCCCCCATGTCACAAATGAAAGCTAAATCAAATCAATGGATTGAAAAAGAATTTAAAAAATGATAACACATTGATTATTATGTAACTATGAGTCTATATTCTGACTATACTACTCTTGAGTATCTATACAATAACACTACTATGGGATGAACTTGTACCTCTATGGGCATGTTATGTGAAATCATAACCATAACAACCCTGTCTACTTTATTCTTATCCTTAAGTCACTAGTTTTGTCTCTGTAGGGTTTTTAATCTAGGTTTTTTATTGCCAATGTGATGTGTCTTCCTAATTTTAATTGTACCTTTGATTTAAAAATCTACAGGTAAGAATATATTGTATGGTTATATATTCAATTTGACCCAAGTTTAAAACACCAAAACTAAATAAAATGATGAAGTTAGGCAATTGCTGAAATGAAATTATAATATACGTACCCCACACACATGAAATTATACCTCCATGTAGTTATGTGTTGTGAGACTAGAGTTATTAGATGAGGGTTTTAGCATATTCTTCCTTATAAGTGATTAATGCAACTAATACAATATAATTACCCACCTTTGGCATAGAGGAATTTATAGAAAGACCAAGATAGATAATTGTCCCACATGTTTAAAGTTTGATTTGATGAAGAACCACTTGAATGGAGAATCTTAGATCTAGGCTTGACCTTTGGAATAACAAAGTGTTTAATATTCTCCTATTATCTATTTCATAATGTATTTTCATCAAATGGTTTAGGAAGGCAGTATAATTTTATGGTGACTTAGGATAACTATTGCATTAGCCAACTTTATAAAATACAAATGTGAAGGATTAAGGGTCATGACCAATAACAATAAAGAGATAGACCCACAAAGGTCAAAGAGATAAACCTACATGGATGTGAGTTTATTTAAGATGGGAAAGACAATTTACACTCTATTTTTGAGGTAGGTCTAGCTAATGGATAAGATGTCATCTAAATTACTAATAGATATCTTTTAGATAAGCATTAAAGTGTTTTTAAGTTTTATGGACCAAATATAGACTCGTGGTGATGGGGCCATCCTCAAAATGAGTTAAAATATACAAGTTTTACAAATAAGTTAAATTGAGAATGAAACATATGAATAAAATATTTGTGTAAAATTTGGGTGTCTACATAATTCCCCCATTTTTATGTGGGTATGTGATTGAAATGCATGTGTACATCAAAGTATAAATGTGAATAAATTTAATTATGGACCTTCACTTATCTAGGGAATAATAAAGGGTCTTGAATTTATCTCGTTAAGTTTCCATCCACACTTGATTAGCTTATTTACCTAAAAAAAGAGTTAATTATTATAGGTAGTTACTTTTATCATGATATATTATGAAATCTTTGAACATTTTTCAATTGAAATTTGAAATTATCTCTTGAGCTTTTTTTGAATGATAGGAAATAATACACTTGTTAGGTATTTCCACCAAATTCTGCCATAATTATTCTATCTCTAGACATTTGATGGGTGTTGAGAACATAGCCTAATACTTACTCACAAGAGTCATCAATGACCAACACGCAAATGCTATAATTTATAAAAAGTGATTGAGACATAACCAAGACACTTTTATTGGAACTAAGCACCCAAACCATTTCTTGACCAAGGAAGTAGATAGATTATCCCATATCTGACCATTCATTCCATATTCAATTTTGAAAATTACTTTATATATGCCACACTTTTGAGATGATGGATCAAAATCTTATTTCTGTAATCACTCATCTCAAAATAATCATGTTAACAACATCATATGCTAACAAAAATAGTTTATTCATCATGTTATATTATCTAAAAAATATGTATATGAAATTTTCTTAGCATATGTTATAAAAATGTTTAATAAAAAAATTGTTGTTATCTAGACATATGGAATTTATTTTGATATTTGTATTAATTTTATCATTCAAATTTTGTAGTAGCATCTATTCATGGCATAATAGATCATTGTAAGGATTAATTTATAAATGGGAGCAACTAGTATATTCCATGTAAAAAACACATCCATAAATGGTCTAAATAAAGCAATGAAAACATCATAAAGAAATATGCCCCCGTAGGTGCATGATAACCACCATGGAAACATAAGCACCAAAAAAATACCTCAATATAGATATAAACATTGTATTGTATATAGTGTATACTTAATTTAAGACCACACAATGTTAGTGACTATATAAAATTTAGTGACTTGATAAGTTAGTGTCTTGACTCATGATGCAACTCAAAAAACATGACAAAAAGAAGATCCTTAATAGATAGGGTGTGCAAATAGGAAATCACATGCACTAAATAAGAATTAATGCACAAACAATCAATGTAATAAAGTAACAATCATAATGTAGATTATCAATGTAACATATGTATAAGATACTAGAAAAATATGTAATAATCTAATTCAATAAGATAATGGATAAGAAAAGATAGACATTACCCTATACTAATTTACTTAAACGGAAATACCCCCAGGTTAGGGCATGGTGTCTATATAATTTGTCCCTCCAAGATGTGGGTACACTATGTGAAATTCAATATTACAAAATTTATGACTTTTCATATCACTTACTTAACAAATATTGTGAAAAAAATATATGCTTGAACCATTGATATGAAAAAATCTAGAATAGGTGAATATGTAACATTTATAAATTAATGTTTTTAAATTTTTTATTTTAAAAATTTTCTAATTTTTTAAAATGTTTTCATTTATTCCATTAATTTTTATCTTCTTAATTTTTCCATTTTTTTCAAAATTTCCCAATGTTGGTATATTTACACTCTATGATGGGAAATATATGAGTTATATATTCATCAAGCAAGATAAATTAAGATTGTACCAAGTATCATGTTCTATGTAATAGTGTAAGCCATTTATGTAATATAGGTTCGAAAATATAGTATAAAAACAATATGTCATGACTCATGATACAACCAGCTGCATGGCAACACTAAATATAAAGTGAAATATTAGCTAAGTATATTGATGTTCATATGGAAGACCTCCTTCCTTCCAATATAAAAATACTCAAATAAATCTAGATATAATAATGATAACCATCACATGTCAATGTAATGCATAAATTGTAGAGTTTGAAGTTAAGAATATCTAGTGCTAATTGTATATAGAAAGTTTGTATGGTTAAAATGCCACCCATATGAAAATATGTTCCATGTACACCAATATGTAAAATATAGTCAAGTGAATAATTTGAATGACAATCAAAATATGAAAATATGTAAATGGGGATAAGGACATGAAATCCCCTAACTAATTAAATAATGTAAGGCATTCAAGTAATTTTACCTACTAAAGTGATACATGTATAATTAGTGATGAGAAAAATCAAACCATCAATTAAACATGAGGTAGAAAATCTCACCTATAACCCAACAAAGTCACCATGGGAGAAATAATTTAATTTTTTGATACTACTACTTTCACTAGTTATCAACCTGGTGTGTACATTTGGAAAGGTGTCAGCATTATATGTGCAACACTAATATCTTTCAAGGATTAATGTGGTAAAGGTTGTGTATAGGTAAATGCACTTGCATAAAATGGGGTAACACACTTATAATAAATTAAATAATAAGAAAGTAAGTCTAATGTTAACGTGGAAGCTTCCTCACATGGTATGGAATTGCACTTGTAGAAATAAAAAATAGTTATGCATAGAATCAAACATGACAACAAAGATATTTTGATCTAGCCAAATAATAAGGAATGTATGCACATAATAAATAAATGAATCTAGACTAATAGATGGGATCTTTATCATAATTCCTATCGAGTGGACTCTACCTCAGTTAGAGTTTTTTTATAATTTATTACTCTTATTATCATTGATTTCTTCAAACTACTTCTTCTTGCATTAACAAAATTGTAGCAATGATAATATTACTATAGTGAAATTATAATGTTTTAAAACATAATTCAATCTTCTATCTCATAAGGGCATTCTTGCTACTTTCCACTTGTTAACCTATGTCATGTTGCCTACTCTTTAAATATAGAGGGTAGTTTTTTATTTAGATATTCTAGTTACATCAAAAAATATAATTTATTTTAAAGGTTGTTAGAATAATTTTTGGAAAATAACGTACACACTTGACGTGATATATTTACAACCAAAAATCATAAAATAGTATAAAATAGGAAGTAATAAGAGAATAATGTGTTTTATAATAGTAAAAATCTAAGAGGCACTATCCAATGAATGAGGAGTGATGATAGGGAATTGTAATATTGACTCATCCTTTTCCTTGATTGTAGGAACTACCATGCACCTCAGACCATGAAAGAAATTCACCTTAAATTATCAACTAGTCATCAAGTCACAACTAGGAGTTAACAACAAGTGTTATGTGTTATATTTTAAATACTATAAATTATAACAATTGTTACATCTATTATTAAATCTTGGACACCCAAATTATATAGGTTGTATACCTAGTTGTTATGGCTTAGATATAGTTGTTGCTATAAGTTGGCCACCTAGTTGCTATAGGTTGGGAAACCTAGTTTCTATATGTTATCCTCTGAGAAATCCAACCATACTATCTAGATTATATGGATAATTTCTATACTTCATAGGTTTCCTTTTGATTTTCATGTACTAGATTAGTAATAAGTCCAAAATAATAAATATGGTAAATGATACAATCTTATTGATAAAATAAATAGATTAATCATACAATACCAAATATATAAAATAACATGTTTATTCAAGACTAGATAACAAAAAGGATTATAAAAAGCTAAATTTTATATACTTATAGTTGATTTATAAGGATAAATAAAGGGGTTTTATAATGTCTTTCATGATTAATATCTTTGTTCATCACACCCCATAAATAACCAATTACTCATCCTCAAAAAATTAAGCCTCATTAAATCTTATCATGTATTGGGAACACATCTCATGAAAATTAAAATGTTCATATAAACACACTTATTTCCTCAAGTAGAATCCCTTATTTTTCTCATAAACTTCCCATATATTTATTTCTATAAATTGATCTAACTATTCCTTCTCCATCCAATCAAGGATAGGAAACCAAAATGAGGGAGGGTCAAATGTTATATCCAACCATTTATTCATTTGAATCCTTGTTACATAAATATATTTATGTAATCTTCAAAGTGTCATTTTGATGTTATATCTAGAGAAAGGTTCCTTTAATATCAACTTAGGGGTTAATTCATCCCATTTTATTGTGCAATAATAAATAACTATAACAATTTGATCTAAATATGTTAGATACTAATTTTTGGATTGAACTTTTTATCTCAAAAAATGCAAGGCCACAATAAATTTTTCCATTAGGGTGATCCATTATTCTATTATCTTAAATGGCCAAGTGGATTTTACCCTTATTATTAACTTAGCCTCCTTTTACCTTTTCATAAACTTCATCTATCTCCTTACCTCTCTTGTCTTCATTGACAAGATATGAATAAAATGATCTAAGTATCACATCACCCACATATAAATTTGTATTACATTTTAGATCATAAATTATAGCATAATCATGAAGATAAAATTCACTAAATTAGTTGTAGATTTTAGGGGTACTTTTCTCATTGACATTAAAAAATGTGTGAGGATCACTTACTATTGTAGGCAGATTAAAATAGATCTACATGAATTTTAATTTCACCCACTCCTACTTAAGGTAGAGGTAATCAACCCTTTTAGGTGGTCTTCACTCTATCATTTAAATAGTTAGTTCACTTAATTATTCATATTTTCATTTTAACTCAGGAATTTATTTTTCCATGTGTTATAATCGCTCACCTACCTCATTTAGTTTTGCCTTCATTGTATTATTTTATTTTTATAGTTAGTTATATTATTTTTACCAATGGTCCTAAATGTCTTGAAAGTTAATGTCTCTTTTCAAAATATATCCTCTTGACTAGTTCCATCCATTTTATGGAAATAGATTCAAAATCTCTTTCAATGGTTTTTTCAGTTGTAGGAGATTTTGCTACTAAGATTGAAATACAAGGACTTGAATTTGTTTATTTTATAATTATTCCACCTTTTCCAATGTATTCAACCATTCTCCTTGTTTTCCAAAACCCTAATACGTGCCCTAAGTGTCTCCATTTCTATTAATATGGTTATTAGTTATCTATTTTCTTCTTAACTTGGAAAAATAAGGGTTTATTATATCTTTTCCACCTCTTCATTATCAATGGTTTTCTCTTCCATTCTTATTTATTATTCTTCTACCTAAAGTGTATGTACCCAATGTTTCATTTATATAAATTATTTGAACCCTAAGCTGAATGAGGTAGAATTTTATTCCCCACTACTACCACCACTTTGGGTGTCTTCTTATCTAGTTTCCTACACCTCCTCATATAAGCCTCAACTCTCAATATGGAAAACAAAAAAGGCTATAGGGGTATACTATTTTTCTACACTACATATAATTCTACAATATTCCTCTTTAAATCACTTGGTGGGGGAACTATTTTTATTTTCTTGGGTCTTGAAGATGAGGATGAATCTTATGCCTTTTAATTTAGAACTAGATCCTTACATTTGCCTTGTGAATTTGATGAGGAATGGACTAATATTATCCTCATTATTATTTTGGTTGGTTTATCTACTCTCACATTCCTTTATTATTCTTTAGTTTCCACCTTATCTTCTTATTCCTTAGCTTCCACATTTGCTTCTTGTTCCTTAGTTACCACATTCCATTCTTGTTACTTAGGTGGAAGTTATTGTGATTCCAATAAGTTTTCCCATGTTAATTTAGGAATTTTATCCCTTATTCACTTTTTAAATATAATTTAGATTAATCAAGGGTGAGACAAAGCCTTTATTTTTCCCTTTTAATACTCTTATGTCCTTTTTCTCAATATATTCAATGAGACATTTGGCCCATCAACATGTTTATTGTGTTCAAGTGATTGAGGATTTTATAATGGATTTCATATAACATAAAGTGTATCCCCTCATAAGTGAGGTATTATATCATAAATATAGTAAATTATATCCACTATTGAGCTAATGAATATCAAAGTGTGCCCTAGTAAAAAGACTCTAGTTGTTCATAGATTAAATAGTTTACATCTCATGTTACTACAACACCTAGTTTTTGTTCTTATAATTCCCATATCCATGGAAGTTTAGTAACATATATTAATAAATATTTATTAAACTAAAAATTTGGACCCATCATAGTAGCTACACCATCTATTAGGGTTTCTACAAACTCCTTGGTTATTTGTTCATAATATCTTACTAATTTTTCAAAATAACTCAACAAACCTGTGTTTCTAAAAATTTCAGCCAAATCATGTGTCCTTGTCAACATTGTGAAGTTTTTTAGTTCTCTTTCAAGTACATATCCACCCATTTCTACTTTTTTGTTTTTCCTACAAAAAATAACTAATTCATAATTTATTGAACAAAATGAGAGAATTACAATTTTAGAAATGCTTGTTGTTAGACCATTAAATGTCTAAGTGGTGATCTTATAGACCCTTAGTATGTTTTAGGTAATTAAATAATAATGATTTATTATTTATTAACATAGGATAAAAACCTCATATAAATAAATAAAAATTGTTTATTACTTATCAATTATTTGAAATGTTCTCAGGATGGATGGACTTGTTGATTACAACGGTCACCTCCCTTCAATTTTCACTATAAATGGGTATAACCCCTATTTTTTACATGATAAATTTAAACATACTTAGGTGATCAAATATTCTTTTGAAAATATTTGAGAAGTGAGAAGTGAAAACTGTGTATTGGGTAATTGTTTCTTAGTTAATGAATATCACTTTGTGGGTTTTTGGCCTTTCTAAGTTTTCCCATGTTATTTACATTGATCTAGATGTGTATGCTTTATTTGTCAATTTCATTCTAGATCTATCATGTGTATATAAATTGCACATATATTACTTATTAATTATTTTATGGTATCAAAGCATGTGGGGGGATTTGATTGGCAAGGCAATTATCTATTGATTATATTATATTAAAAGGGTGTTCAAAAGTCAAGTTTTAGCAAAAAAAAAATAGGCTTTTAAGTACTTTTATTTCCCAAGCAAGTGAAAAAAAAATATTTTTCAAAATTTTGCCTCTTTGATCTCTATTTTAAAGGAATATTCTCAATGTTTTAGACCTCCTATAGAGTTTATGGAAGGTGCAGATCATTTGTAATTTTTTTACTACCTAGGAAGTGATGGTACAACCATTTGGTAAGTTTAAAGGCTATAAAAAAAACAAAAAATAATTTTCACTCCTCACCCTGAATCTTAATTTTTGGCAATCAAATCTTCATCATTTGACCCTAAAAACACATTATTGAGTAGCCTACTGAAGATTAAATTAAATTTTTAGTAATATCCTTTCTACCTATGGCATAATAGTACAACCATGTACAATATATATTAATATAAAAATTATTTTTTGCATCAAAATTTTGATTTTGAGGCTCTATTCTCTTTGTGGTAAGTTTTTAGAGAGATTGGTAAAGTTTCAAGCATTTAGGGAGTCTTTAAAAGTTTTTGTGTTGTCCGAAGATTATACAAGTGTGTCATTATCATCCATGGAATTTTATAGATGATATTATATATTTTTGGATTATATTTAGTCAATAAAACTTTAAATAGATACCAAATTTCTATTCAACATAGAAGGGGCCAACTTTGGGAGTTTTTTAAATCAAAAGTTAAAAATAATAATTATTTTTCATTGTTTAAAATTGACATGCACCATATATATTTATTTCTATATTTTTAAATCAAAATTTTTACTCAAAAATATAAATATAAATTTATTCATGTATATTACATATAGCCTCTTAAAAGGCTTGGTGGCTCTAATTTTGCTAAAAGCTTGTAACTAAGGTGGTCCATTGTTAAAAATCTCCTAAAAATAACTCTTCTTTGAATTAGTCAAGTTAATTTTTTTAATTTTAATATTTAATTCTATTTTTAGTTTGTGTGCTAATCTTATCATGTGTAAACCCTTCTCCAGTGTTATTTTCTTTTATGACATTTGACTCAATGAACTTTTTATCGACCATAATCATGTGACCAATATTTTTAAAGGTTTTGAAACATTATAGATGTATTTATGTGGTTCATTTTTTGTTTTAAATACTCCTATTATAGTTTTTACTCTTTTTTAATTGTAGTTTTTAGATATTTATTCTTTGTGTGACACTTGTGAAACATAAACTAGTGCATTTTGCTTTAATTTTTTTGCATTATTTAACATATATTTGAAAAAAATTTACTTGTTTACACTTATAATTTACTTTACTATTAAGTAAAATTAAAATTCACATTAAACAAGGTTCAATTTTAAGTATTATCTAGTGTTATTCTACCATTCTTAAAGTGAAGCATTGGTTTCATCTAACTTTGTATTAGATAAATTTCAAATGCATAATGGATCAAACTATAACATATGGAAAATTCATGTTAAATCATAATTTATGGTTTGAAAACTATGAAACATTGTCATCATGACTAGAAAAGCTCTACTAAGATGATGTGTGACACTTGAGGTTTCAAATGTGTTTCAATAAAAATCACAAGAAGCCATGTTGATTATACTATGAAGTGTTAAGGATGAATTCATGCTCTATATTGGAAATCAAGAGTCTCCTAAAAATTCTTGGAAAATTCTTGATTCTATGCATGAATGTACTCATCTCTCTAAAACTATTAAATTGATTCAGCTTCATATTCATGAAACATTTCATAATTTTATTTCTATTCTGAACTCTAAGTACCAAATAGAGAAAGATATCCCTAACCTTACCATTATTTTTGCTCTCATGATTCAAGAAGAGAAAGTTATGACTAATTTTACTTTTATAGAGAATTTCACTCATGCACTTCTCACTCTCAACCCTATTTTTTAGAATAATAATAATTATAAATATAACCCTAATTTTTCCAATGGCAAAAATGGGAATAAGAAATTTGGTAATAATAATCATAAACCTAAGTTTAATAGGAATTACAATATGTGTGGTAAATATGGTCATAGAAGGGAATTTTTTTATAAAAATAAAGATAAAGTTAATAATAAATCCTCTAAAACTATCAAAGGAAATAAATCTAATCAAAACCATCAGAAGAACCATAATTAGACCAACAATTAATAATATACTTATAATGTTATTGTTTTATATGATACATTATTTACTTATAATGAGAATGAATTGATTTTAGATAGTAGTGCATCACACCATATGACTTGATTATTTAAAATTTTATCTAATATTAGAGATATTTATAAAAATATTTATTTAAGAGATATTTCATTCTTAGAAGCTACTGAGCAAGGAAAGACAAAATTTATAAATGTTGTTATTAATAATGTTTTTTATGTGCCTAAGCTTAATAAAAATTTGTTATATTTTTCTCAACTTAGGAATGATAACTTCATTATAAATTTTATTAAAGATAATTGGTTCATTAGAAATCAATCTGGTTCTTTGATTGTTGAAGGCATTGAAAACAATGGTTTATACATTTTATCTGCTTCTTCTACATCATGTCTTTCATCACATAGTAAAAATTAATCTCAATTATATCATGAAAAATTAGGACATGTTAATTTTATAAGCTTACATGATATGTATTCTCATAATCTTTTTGTAGGTATTCCTTCTACTTCATCTCATCATGAAACATGTGAGGGATGCTTATATGATAAGCAACATACTAATATATTTCACAAGAATAATGATGAAAATTCCTATCATCCTTTAGAGTTAATTCATAGTGATATATCAGGACCTCTTAAAGTTGTATCTCTTAATGGTTATTTATATGATGTTACTTTTATATATGATTATAATAGAATGATCTAGTCATATTTTATTGGAAATAAAATTTGAAGTGTTATTTAAATTCAAGGAATTAAAAGCTATTGTTGAAAAAGCTTCTAGTTTTTTTATTAAAAGGTTAAGATATGATAATAGTGGTGAATATATTACTAAAGGTTTTGATACTTTTTGCATTGGTTGTGGTATTTAAAGGTAACTAACAACTCCATATTTCCCTCAGTAGAATGGTATTGTTAAAAACAAAGCCACATCATTATAGAAATGGATAGAATAATGTTGCATTTTGTAAATGTTCCTATGTTCTTATGGGCCAAAACCATTAATATTTTTATGTATATTCTAAATAATGTCCCTACTTAATATTTGCATCTTTATGATCCTTTATAAATGTGGTCTAAAAAGAAACTCAGTGTGACTCATCTTAAGATCTTTGGTAGCCCTTCTTCCATCTTTGTTCTTAAAGTTAAAATAAATAATCTTGATCCTACCTCATATTCTTGTATGTTTGTAGGTTATGGAGGTAATACTAAAGGGTTAAAAGTATATGATCAATCTAAAAAATAGATCATTAATAATATGAATATTTTTATTCTCAAAAAAAAATTGTAAGCCCTCTATGGAACCTCCTCAATGTTATTCTTTTGATGAACCTAGCTCTCATGTATCTAATTATAAAGAAACATATGCCTTAGAGGAAGTTGTTTCATCTTTGCACATCTTAGATTTTGAGGCATCCCATGAATTTTATGTTCAATCTAAAAGACCTAAATGGGAAAAATCCCTAATATAATCTTCTAGTCTTGAAAATATTAATAAATTAACTAAAAGTCAACATTATTATCATGCCTTAATGACTAGGTATGAATGTGAACCTCAATTTATTAAATAATCCATTCAATATGATAGGTGTAATTTTGATATTCAAATTGAGTATTATTTATTAATTAAAAATCAAATTTGGGATCTTGTCCCACCTCCAACTAAAAGGCATATATTTGGTTGTAGGTGTATTTATAAAATCAAATATAGTTCAATTGGTAACATTGATAAATTTAAAGTAAGATTATTTGTTTGTGGATTTATTCAAAACACCAGATTGACTATGTTGAAATCTTTTCTCATGTAATAAGAAAAAGTATTATTAGATTTCTTACTACTCTTGTAGGCCAAAATGGTTGTGTTATCCACCAAATGGATGTCAAAAGTACATTTATAAATGGAGATTTAGAAGAGAAAATATATAAAACTAAACATAAAGGTTTCACTAATCATAATAGAGAACATTATGTATGTAATTTAAATAAATCTTTGTATGATTTAAAACAAGATCCTCGAGTTTGGTACTCTATTTTTTTTTCTTCAAAGAACTAGGTTTCTCTAACTACTATTCTGATAATGATCTATTTCTTAAAGTTGAAAATATTATTTTAATATTAATTATATTATATGTTTATGATCTTTTGATTATTAGTCTAACTAGTTTAATTTAAAAATATAACGATAAACTAAGTCAAATGTTTGAAATAACTGATTTAGGTATTCTACATTTTTTAGGAATTGCTATATTTCAAGATAAAAATTCAATTTTTGTATCATAATCTCAATATACATATAATATTTTTGTTAAGTTTAATATGTTTTATTGTAATTTATATCTACTCCTATTTAATTTTGTGTTAAACTTGATCCAAAACTTCTATGGGAAAAAGTTGACTTTGCCTTGTATAGACAGTTTGTTGGCAGTGATTTATCTAAACATTACTAGTCTAAATATTTCATATGATGTTGGTGTTAATTCTATATTTATGAAATATATATATCTAAATCATTATAAATTAATAAATACAATACTTAAATATATCAAAAAAAATTAAATTTTGGTTTCTTTTATTCTTCCATTAATAATGCTAATTTATGTGGTTTTTGTGATGTTGACTATATTGGTGATACTATAAATCACAAATCTAATTCTATATGTTTATTTAAGTTTGGTGTAGGTGCCATTACTTGGAGTAACAAAAATAAACATATTATTTATACCTCTTCTACAAAAGTAGAGTATAGAAGTGTTATGGAAGCTATTAAAGAATCTATGTAGTTGCAAAGATTATTGGGAGAACTTCAATTTGATGTTTCTCATAGTACCATAATTCATTATGATAACCAAAGTTGTATATATCTATCAAAAAATATAGTGAAACACCAATAAAATAAAAATTTAAGTTTGTGTATTTTTTATCTAAGAGAAAGTCCTGAATGGTGATATTGATTTTTAGTTCTATCTAAGGGATGAATAAGCGGTAGATATATTCAAAAAACACTTGGTGATACCAACTTATATCAATTTTATGTAGTTTTGGGCTTATGGGACTCACCATTGAGGGGGAGTGTGCATGAAAATACCACTTCCTAATATCCATGTGTTACTTTTTCTTCTCTATACTTATTCTCAATGTAAAACATTGCAAAATTTGTGTAGAAGTTATGTGTTTTTTTATTAAACTCTATTTAAGTGTTTTAATTTTATAATCAATACATAAAATCATAATTTATAATGAAGGTCCTTATTTTAGAAAAAAAATTTAATATGCTTTGTTATAATTCATGAGAAATTATGAGATGTAGTCTCATGATCATATCTGCCTAAACTTACTTTTGAGTAGTTTATAGATTATAAAATCTATTATTTCAAAAGGTGATGTTTGTTATTATGAAGGTTTTTATATCCTTCAATTTTTTATATAGTATAATTCATTTACTAAGGTGACTATGACTTTTATATCCACTTAGTATTAAAGGGGAGTGTCAGAACATTTAATATCTAAGTATTATTACTGTAGACCTTTAGTACATTTAAGGTAATTAAATAATAGTGATTTATTATGTATTAACATGAGTTAAAAACCTTGTGTAAATAAAGAATAAAACATAATAAACTTATTACTTGTCGATTATTTAAAATATTCTTGGGATGGATAGACCCACTGGTTACAATGGTCACCTCCCTTCACTTGTCACTATAAATAGAGTTTTACCCTTATTGTTTACATACTTAATACATTTGAACATCCTCGATTGATCAAAGAGTTTTTTGAAAACATTTGGAAGAACTAAGAAGTAAGAAGTGTGTATTAGGTAAATGTTTCTCAATTAATGAATATCATTTTATGGGTTTTTTTTACCTTTCAAGGTTTTCCCATGTTATTTCATGTGTCATGAGTTCATTAATCTAGATGTGTATTCTTTGTTATTAAATTTCATTCTCTCTATCATGTCTATATTGCATATATATCACTTCTTGAATTATATTACTTGATTTATTTTATGTTGATGATGTGATGGTCATCGGTACTTATCTATCCATCATTGCATTCTTCTATTTTCTTATTATTCACATGCTTACAACAATTATGATAGGAAATCTCTCCCAATGAATTTATTCCTTATTTACTCATAGCATCATGATAAGTCAATTCTCCCCCCTAACATCAAATCACTCATACTTGAATGCCTATTTATAATGCTTAGTGTTGTACACTTGGAAAATACCTATCATGATTGTATCCTTCATCTCTAAGACCTTCCCATTGTCGAAGGATCACATTCGCTATCTCTGTGTGAAAAATTACTTATCTATTATTTTAACCATATGTTATTCTGATAACCAATATTTTTATACTATGTAAAATTATCTAAACATGTCCATTATCCTTTGTGTTATTTTTATACTTGTAACTATTGTTTATCTTCCTATACATGTGCATCCCATCTAAATTCTTACGTTGATGTAGGTATATTTTTTCATCTAAGTGTCTAGTGCCCAAAAGTTATCCAATTTGAAATTTTAATTTATCCTTATGGTTAGCCTAAGAGCTTTAGTGTGAGATATTTTTAAAAGGGATTGGTGCATATATATATGTATATATATATGTATATATATATATATATATATATGTATATATATATATATATATGTATATATATATTAGTATATATATATATATATATATATATATGTATATATATATATATGTATATATATATATATAAGATCAACCCTCATTCATTCCTCACCTAGAAAATCAATACCTATTACATATAAAGCAACAAAAGAACTATCAATTGAGCATTTAAGGGAGAAAAGGTTCCCTATTCATTATTATTTCAATATCAATCATAATAACAGTTTCTCTATAGGTCTGAAGTATTAAAGTAGTAGCTCATAAGCCATCTTTTTCCAAGTTAAAAGCTAGGTCACTATATGTACTTGCTTATCACATATTGCATCTTTGTGCACACACAATCCAAAATTTATGGGATAACTACATAAGTTTGAGTCCCTCTTTAGATTATTTTTTATTTAGGCAATGCCCACTAGTAGAGGGGTCCTTGGGACAACTTGATGCCCTGAGTCCACCAAATATTTTTTCTATAGTCACTCCAAATGTGAAGAAGCTATGGTTTTAATCATTTTAAAAATATTGATAACATATGCACAAGATACATATACAATAGAATAAAGGAAAAATAAGACCCATAAGGATATAATGGGTCACATCTAGATCTAGTCAGTATTGCATGTAGGACACATGTAACTACATCAGATGCTTGTGGTGACATAACTGTCTAGATATAATGCAAGCATTTGATGCCATATAATGTAAAATTCTAGGATATGATGACTATTACATGATCTTGATCTAGTCCACTTCAATCTTGTTTCAACCCAAATCTATATGCACATAATAAATTAGCTAAGTATTCTTGCTTCTAATTTATCTATATTATCAATCAATAACTACACTTTCTATTTCTAACCAATCTTAATATTTAAATTTAATATATTGTTTATTTGAGTTTGAAAATTAACTGGCATATTATAGATATGTTTTTTTCCCTTGTGTTTAATCATTTATATATTCTTAACCCTAGATACCTTATATCATCAATTTAGGGTTACACATCTAGTGAACCCAACCTATGTGTATTTTCATGCAACTCCTAAAGTGATTTAGGGTTTTATTTTATTGATCTCTTAATTATTAAAATTCAATTTAAAAATTAAATTTATTTTCCTAAAATGTTGTTTAATATGGATAAAAAAAGAATTCTTCTTCCTAACCATTTCCATGTTATCACTCCTTCAAAGGGTAAGGTAGATAGTATATGTTTGCATGTTCAATCATATTTACCAAGAGTTTGTTCTTGTGAATTCTTAAAATATAAATTTTTTTAATGAGAAAGTTAATATAAGAGTTAAAAAATCAAAATTAGTATTTTAGCTTAGAGGTGACATCATTGAAAAATTAGATTACATACTTAGGTAATCCAAACCATGCTATTGTTAATCATGTATCTACATCTTCATCTTGAAATGTTTCATATCCAAACAAAAATTAACAACAAAATGCCTATTAAATAATTTATTTAATAAGTGAATAAAAGGATAATAAGCATCTAAGTGAAATACTTAAAGGAAATGCTTCAAAAAAAAAAAGAGATTCAATTGCCTCTTCTATATCTTATAAGGAGATCCAAATACTATTGTGCATATCATATAATTCATGGGAATCATACAAATTGTTGTTTTTCATTAAATAAAAAATACAAAAGATAAATGATAGTGGTGATCATTGAATTGACACGTACATCTAGAAAACCACTCACATTATGAGTACCTATCCAAAAGCAAAAGTATAAAATTAATAAATATGGGTACCAATAGATAATTTAGAGCAAAATCAATTTCAAATGCAAAAATTATAATTAGAAAATATTCAAAAATACAAGCTTAAGAAAGATATGTTAAAAAAATATCAATAACTTAAAGCACAACTTACATATTTTCCTAGTGTGTAAGTAAATATACATGAATCTTCTTTGTCCCATAATGAGATGCAATGTGTTGAAAATGATGAACATACTCAAGAAAAAAAAATTCAAGGAGGAACTCCAACCTATGGTGCAGTTGGATTTTCATACATGGATACTCAAAATGATATATCATATGCTCAATAACAACCTAAGAAGTTACATATTTCCTATACTAATAACACAAAAGATTGGTATAATTCTAATAATGTTGATTACATAGCATATGAATATGGTACACATGATACAAAGCCTTCATAGAGGCATCTCCTTGATGAGTAAATTGCCTTTTATTAGAACTTTTCCTTGTACATGTTTTCTTTTCTTATCCTTCCAAATATTCCAAAAATACAAAAACATTCAAATAATTAAAAAATATAAAAAAACATGTTCCTAGTTGTACTATTTTTGATGCATATTATTTCTTTCTTTGTGTTAGTAGATATCATATCATTATTTTAATATATACACATATCTTTCATGTTTAATTTGAGTATGATAGATGAATACATAGATAAATGATATATTCACATACAAATGTAGGGATTTTCCTCCACTCACACCCTAAGTACATTGGGGGCATCCACTTTTTTGATCATGAGACACTCATTTACATTATTTTATGATCACTTTGAATTATTATGTTTGATCTTATATATACTTGCACATGCCTATATCCATGATTATACCTTCATAGTGTACTTAATATTATCTATACTTAACTTTTCTTGAAAACACATATTTTTAAAAACTAGTATGCTAGGTTCATATTGGTTGATTACATTTATCCTAATTTTCCATTATATGCACTTCAATGAGTGTGTTGATTGTTTCTTATTTTCTTGCATTATATTTCTTGTTTGAGAATTTGAATTTGTTCCATTGGTTGTATCCCACATGCCTTTATTTTCCTATCTTGACATTTGAATATATCATTTTTTGTTCTTTATGGACATTTGAATATGTCATTATATGATTTATGGACATTTGACTAAGTCATATGCCTTCAATTGTGTGGCATTTAAACATGACCCTTGTATGAGGTCTCCTTGGACCATTTTTATTTTTGATTTAATTTTGAGTGTCTTTGTGTGTGTGCTTAATTCCTTGTTGAGAATGTATTTTTACTTTCTAGACATTTCCATGATCTATATCATTCATCTTAAGATTTTATGTGATCATGTTTAGTGTGATTCAATGATATATCTATCTATACAAGTTACTCATATATGCTACATGGTCCATTCACACCTTATGCAGTTATCTTATCATTTTGAGGTAAGATAAATATAATTTTTTACTTCCCACACTTCAAAAAGTGGGATAAATCAGTGGTGGAATGTCATAGAGAAATAACCTCTACATTTTTTATAGTTTTAGATTATAATGGGGGCATGTCATGAAAACATGTTCTCCACACTTATACTAGTTATTAGATTCTCTAGATAATGGGGGCATGTTATGGAAACATGTTCTTCGCACTTACACTAGTTATTTTATTATCTAAATTCAGTGGAGGCATGTTATGGAAACATGTCCTCCATACTTGTACAAAATTTAAAATTGGATAAATTTTAGAGTTATATGGTTCAGATTCACATTTTTATAGCATTGTATACATTGGTACCACTATTATACCTAGATTTCAACTTGAGACATATATGAGGTGCATATGCCATGCAAAGGGCACTTTAAATTGTAAAATAAAACTAGTTTCCAAAATTTAAATACCATTATGGACTATTATAAACCCCAATATAGATTTTTAAGGATTATTATTGAGCCAAACTACTACAATAGTTAGTTCACCTTTTGGAAGGTTAAGGTGATCAAATCACTCAACCTTACCAAGTTTATAAGTTAGAATTGATTAAATCATCTAAATTCACCATATTTATGGGATGGAGTTATTAAATTATCCACCCTCACTAGATATATAGTGTGATTTGATTGGATCACTCACTAGGTTATATTTATGATTGGGTTACATGATTGAGATAAGCTCAATGATTGTGTGTAAACTTAAATTTTCACCAAGGTTGGGGCATGTTGTCTTCCAATATCTATATATGTATGTACTTTTGGGTTTTAAAAATATCTTAATCTCAGTTTCAATGCTTCATAATGAATCATCTTTTCAAATCAAATTGACAAAAGGTAAAATGGTTGCACTGACACACTGATGTACTCCTAGTCTTGATCTCTTTATTTTCAAACAGTTAAAATACTTTCAATTTCAGATTATATACACTGAATTTTAAAATGTAACATGATCCTATGTTTAGGTTAATCACCATAAAAATGCTCAAGTTGGGATAATGCAAAGGCAAGGTGTGTTATACACACCCAAGTACACATTTTTTTACCTTTAAACTAATAATTTCTTTACTAAATTAGGGGGGAAGGTATACACTAAATCTAAATTATATATCACCTTAGTCTTATACACTTCATCTCTAAGGCCTTCCCATTGTTCAAAGGCTCATATATGCTATCTCTGTGTACCAAATTAATTTTCTCTTAGTCTGATCATATATTATTCTAATGATTAGGATTTATATACTATGCAAAATGATCTAACCCTAATCATTTTCCTTATCTATCAATTTTGGAATTATACGTATTTTATAGCTTCCCAAACACTTGCATCCCAACTAGATGCCTACATTATGCAAGTGTCCCTTATCCAACCAAGTGTCTAGTATCCAAAATTCATCCAATTTGAAAACATAATGTATCCTTATGGTCAACCTAAATTATTTAGTGCAATATATTTTTAAAATAGATTGGTATATATACAAGATCAACCCTCATTCATTCCTCACCTAGAAAATTTTTACCTCTCACATACATAGTAAAAAAATAACTATCAATCAATTATTCAATGAGCAAAGTTTACTTATTCATTCTTATTTCCATATCAGTCATAAGAGTAGTCTATATACAATTTTAAATTACTAAATGAGTAACCCATGATCCATATTTTCCAAGTTATAAGCTACATCACTATATTTAATTACTTATCACATATTGTATCCTTATGCACACACAATCCAACACATAATGGATAACTACATAAGTCTGAGGCCTTATTCAAAGTATTGACTATGTAGGTAGCACCCATTGATAAATGAGTCTTTGGGTTATCTCAATATCGTGAGCCCACTAACCCATTTTTTTCACAATCACTTCAAGGATGAGGAAGTTAGGGTTTTTATAATTTGATAAGTAGAGAGCCTATATGTATGATCTGTATACATAAAGATAAATGTGTCATAAAACTCAAAAGGATCCATTTTATTGCATCCATATCTAGTTAGTATTTTGTATAGGACACTTGCATCCAAATTAGGTGCTTATGTCGATGTAACTATCTAGATATGATGCAAGTGTTCAAGGACATAGAATGTAAAATTCTAAGATATAATGAATTGTCCAAGATCCCAATGTAATCCACTTCCATCATGTTTCAATCTAGATCTACATGTGCATAGTAAACTAGCTAAGTACTCTTATTTCTAATTTATCAAAATTATCAATCAATAAATACACTTTTTAATTTTAGCAAATCTCTATATTTGATTTTATAATATGTTTTATCTAATTTTAAAAATAAATTAGCTTGTTATAGATATGTTTATCACCCTTAGGCTTAATCATTTTTATATTCTTAACCCTAGATACCTTGTATCATCAATTCAGGGTTAAACAAAAAGCCTCCATGGACCCTCTTACCCTAGGTGACTAGAGGCATCATAGTTTAGTGTAAAGTTAATTTTATTAAGGAGTAAAATCCCAAAAGGATTCACCCCGTATGTAAGGTATTTCCACTAATTCTTGATCTATTTTCAATGTATGCATTGTTTTTTTTATTTGCTTTAACATTTTTTTACATTTTCATACACCATGTACAATGAGAATATATATATATATATATATATATATATATATATATATATATATATATATATATATATATATATATATATATATATATATATATATATATATATATAAGTCCAACAATAAGAAATTCATCCACAATGTTTTAGGCATGTAAATAAAACTATTTATTTTATGGTATTTTGTAGGTTAACAAAAAAAGATCAAACCATTTTTAGAATCATCCAGCTTTCAACCTTTATATCTCCAATGTACATGAAAAATAAAATAGTCATAGCACATACGTGGCAATTACATGATAGATCATTAAACATTTTTAGTGTTATACATAGAAATAAGGTTTCCCTATTGGTTGTTTTTTTCCCATTTCCCTTGTAGAGCTCAAATAACATCAATAGGGTTGGATTATGCTTAGGTTTAGGGATTTTTTTGGATACTTGAGGCATTGATTTAAAATTCATAGCTTTGTCAAAAAAGTTCAACCATTAATAAAAAACCCCTCTGATCTAATTTTAACACCTCCTCTCAACTATTCTAAAATGAAATATAATAATAAAATATTATAAAAATCCTTCAAACCAAACCAAACAAGTTTAGTTGGCATAATGTTTGAACCAAACCAAGTCCAAACTAGGATGAACCTCGTAACTATGAAAGAAAGTCACTTAAATTTTGTGAGACTCTATGAACTTAAATAACAATAAAAATTAAAAACAATTCAATGAAATAAATGATTCAAGGTGCTCCTTAGGTACCCAGTGTTTTTATTTTAAATTAAAGTCCTTTCAGATGTATTAATGACAAATAATTTAATGAAATAAATATTATTTTCCATTCATATTAAATAATAATACATTGATTATAGGGTCTTATTGAAGCGTGATTTATAATAAACCCAAATTTATTCCAAGATGATAACACATATTTGATTATGATATTCAATAGTTTACCAAGTAACTTAAAATTCATTACCCTATTCAAGTAGTTAAAGGTATAATCTAATGGCCTATGTCCTTTATCAAGTATCTTAATCAATCCTCATTTCCATGTTTTTTTGGATGTATATGTGCAAATGACACATAAATATCTTGTTTAATTTAATTTGATTTAGTCCATGTTTTATTTGGCCTTAAACAATCCTGATACAATGTTACACCTTCTACTCTCCATGAAAGTTTCTAATACCAAATCCTCACCCTTTTAACTACATTTTTGTATTTAGATTTTAGTAAACACTTCCCATCCATATATTTTAATTTTAATTTGTTATTTGTACTAAAATAATTTGTCCCACATACACATCCATCAATGGATTGAATGATTATTTAGGTCTTTCACAAATAGGCCCAACATAAATATCATTGTTACTTGGGATATTAAGATTAATGTAGTCTTCCCTATGAAAATTTATGGCTCCAATTAATAATTGCTCATATACATATTTCTCTTGGATTTTTTGTGGGGAAAAACAAGTATCTAACATCTTGCTATAAATTATAAATGGTCTAGCCAAAACACATAAAACATTTTCCTAATACATTATCTTTGGAAGCTAATATTCTCTACATCTGCCTGATGCACTTTTCTCCCAATGTTTAATATATGTTTTTAATTATTTTCACATAACTTCCATCTCTTTGATTTCCATCAAAGGTGTAAGAGGATATTATCATCCTGACGAGTCTAGCTCAACATGGTAATTTGTACACCAAATTGGGTTTAGAAGAGACCATTGGATATCCTTTATTGTTGTTTTATGTTCCATCATTGGTATGTCATCCATGACATGAAACATAACTATCTTAGGTTTTTTATATCTACTATATTGCGGTTTCCATCTAACAAGTGTGGTTCCACAAATGCATTATTGTCGTACACTTCCTTAATAAGGTAAGGAATGAATGTACTTGATCCCTCTTATAATTTTATATAGGTGTCCATGATATGCAAAAAATAAAATGTGTCTAATTTATATAATGATGATGTTAATCTACCAAAATTCCCATCTAAATCCTCATAAGTATGTTCTAGTGGAAGGAAGATTACATACAGTAATGTTGAATAATCTTATTATTGTTATCATGGATGCAAATGCTAATAGGGTATGCTTATTATTGCCATTGGAAGAATTATCTAGTTGCAAGTCGAGGATTAGTGGTTATTTTTTTAATTAAGTATTTATATTAGAAACATTAATTTATTTAGAATGGAAAAATTAATCTTTGTACCCTTTACATTTTTCATGCACATAATTTTATAATAGTGCATCATGGAATAGATATTTGGATGATCCACTAATATTATACAATAAATCCCTATATTCATTAGAGATTGGTTCTTTGAGATTCTTAAGACACACATCCAATGATGTGAATTTGAAATTTGTTCCACCTTTAATAAATGTTTTGCCAAAGTGGCCAAAACCCCCAATATTGTGTCCATGTATAGCATACCACTCAAATTAATTGGGAGGTTCATAAAATTGATTATTGACTTAGCTTTTTTACATGTCCTCAATATGGAATTTTTAATTTTGTCAATTTTATCATGCATAATGCTTAAGCATCCTTGAGTTTTTTCCTTTGATTACAATCTTTGGGAATATTAATGTGCACAAAAATTTTGAATGCAGTTACTATGCCATTTTTGTCCCTCTTAAATTTTTGAGAGTGTTTCTAGGCATGTGGTGGATCTATATTTGTTTTAAATATTTGTACACCCATCACACTTGGTGAAAAATTTATTCTTTGAAATTGAAACATGGTGAATATTTCCATTCATTATCTTGATAAATTTTGGTTGTGATAAAGGAGGAAGGTTCAAAAAATTGAGCTCTTTATTATACTTATTTCACATTAGATTGTGGGTATATAATGAAATAAGTAGTCTTTGAATAAATTTGATTCCATCATGTCCTATAGAATGAGTCAAACATGGAGAAATATCTAAATTTATCTCAATTATTCTTGATGTGCAAGTAATTATTGTGGTGCTATTTGACCTTTATTTTTCTTTCCTAGTGTTACTATTTACTACATGCATGTCACCATTTATTTAATTAGATTTATGACTATAGAAGGTGCTCCTTGGGTACCCATAACCATGGTGCCATGAATTTTGATAGACATCCATCTTATCAAATTTCATTTTATGTAACTCCATTTATTATTCACCCAGATTAAACATGGCATTTATTGTTAATTCATTTAACACAAATTTATTTCTTGCCTCTTCATTCAAGGCACTAGTTTGACTAAAGTAATAGGAAATTATTTGAGATAGTTTGATTTGTAGTAATGATATTCCACATTTTCCACTTCATCCAAAAACATTTAACATTTTTTATCCTTGTCATATTTTCTATATAATGAACTAGGTAGTATGGCATTCATCTTTTGACATTTTTGAGAATTATAAGGAATGAAAATAATATCATTCCAAGAACCCAATAATTTAAAGCATTCAAAATAAATCATCATAAGAGGCTGTAAGGATGAAATGCAAACAAAAGTCAAATCATATGATATTCAAAATAAAACATGCAATTACAATGGAGATACCTTACATAAGTAGGTATGGAAAAATAAGAAATAGGCCTAACTAACTAATATGGGATAAATCTACAAAGGAGAAAACTAGGAAAAGACAAAAAAAAATATAGAACCTAGTAGGAATGAGAATAATATACCCTAACACCTTCCCTCAAGTGAAGCACGGGGTTAATAATAGCCCTAAAAGAAAAAGTGGCATATCCACCGTATGATTCCTATTAGCAAGGCCTAATTAGGTACTCATGTACAATATATATCCATGAAATGAAGAAGGAAGATGACCTCATGAACACTCCCCAAAGACAACTTTTAAAACCCTAAGCATGCCATGCAACTTAAGGAAATGGTGTGATGTAAATAGCTTTTTGAAGATGTCTATTGTTCCCAAAATATGTCACTTGCTTTTTTATGGACAACATGTCAGCCATTTTCGTCCTGTAGGCCAAAATGGTCTCTTTTTTTCTTTCAAAATGTTCTGATCAGTTATGTTTTTCAAATATTCAAGCCTTTTCAACTAAGGAAATTGTAGGTTCAATAGGTGAGCTTTCTCAAAGGGAAGTTCAAAACACTTAAGGCATTTCCTTAGTGTTTTGAGGATGGTTTAATGCTGAGGTTCAATCAAAATACTTAATGGTGCGTTTTAAAGAATTAGAATGAACCATTGAACCATTGAGACATTAAACCTTGCCTCCGTAAGGTTCAAAGGTTCAACGACTTCAAAGGTTCAACGACTTCGATGGACTTAAAGAATAAAAGGATTCAAAGACTTAGAATGAACCATTGAACCGTTGAACCATTGAACTCTGAAAGGTTCAAAGGTTCAATAAGTTCAACAAGTTTGAAGGGTTCAAAGTTTAAAATTTTGAGCAGAAGATTCAAGTGAATGGATGAAGTGGAAGATTCGAGAAAATGGTTCAAGTGAAGAAGAAGAGTAAGTGAACATGGCTCTTTACAAAACATTGAATTGCCAAAATGTCAAACCATTGAACCATTGAACTGAAAGAGTTTAAGGTTCAAGGTTTAAAGAGGTTCAAGTGATCAGTGACATCCCTATGGACATCAAATTTAGGGTAATGAAATTGTTGATTTTTGAAAGACCTAAGAACAAACTCAGTGACCAACCAAGAAAGGAGCCAAAGGAGCCAGCTAAAAGTGAGAAGATAGCCTCGAGAGCTTAGATCACCAAGAAGAGACAAAACATGGAAAGGAAAGAGGGAATGACTATAGAAAATATAGAAATATTTGTAGGAGAGTTATTCTAGTAGGTGGAATAGTCCACCAGGCGGACCTTAGAGAACATAAACATTCAATGGTGTGGCCTATTTTTCTTCATTAAGTAAAGGCAAATGGACAGCCTTGTAAGCATCATAAAGAAGACCAGGCAACCCATGCTTAGGAGGAGATATTTGAGATGATTTAGAATGCCAAATTTAAGGCTGATGACCTATTCTAGCATGGCCCCTTCATATAATTTCTAAATGCATTCAATGCATCATGGGCCATTTCATGAGAATAAGCACCCAAGTCTTTCTTTGGATGCTATATATTATAATATCTCATTTTAAATAAGAGAGATCTCTCTTTTATTAGAATCAAAGCTTTTCCCAAATTAAAAGGCATTCTTGAGACTTTGAGCTCAGACTGTTAATCATATTTTGTTAAGTGAATGAGAAAGCAAATGACCTTTCAGACTTTGTGTTGAAATAGCTTGTGTCATCTAAGAAATTATTCTTATGTCTTTTTCTTAAATACAGTCTTGTCCATTTAATCAAATAAGTAGAACAAGTGGAAATAAGCTAGAAGATGTCCTGAAGCTAACTATGGGAGACTTTGTGCTACCATAATTATCTTCAGTCTATATTTTGTGTAAAGGATACTAGAGAGACTTTGAGCTCTCCTTATCCTTCATAATCCTTAACTCTGTTGTAGTTTGTGGTGGAGACTTTGGGCTACACTTCATTCTATGGTGTTCCTTGTCCTAATCAGTAGAAGAGACAATGAAATACTTTGTGCTTTTATGGGTTTCTTGTGGATCCAATTACTGCCCAGGAAGGATTCCTATTGTTTATTGAATATCATTTTTGAAATAAGAGAAGTGCCTTCAATAATTACACCAAAATTCTCCTCTGTTCTATGAACATCATCTCTGAAAAAAGAGAGATGGATGGTGTGATTTCACCCCTAAGTCTATTTTTAGCTTATATATATATATAGTTTATAGGGAACCTCCCCTTTTTGAGAGGAGAGATTTATCTCATCCTAGCTATGGTCACCACATCCATTTTTCTGTATAAATCTCCTTATGTTGTGGTTGATGTAACCATTTTGCCGTCAGTCAGTTGATGACAAAATATTCACCCAACAATGTCAACAACTTATTGCTAAGTCAGAATGTAATCCAAAAAAAAATTCCATCTTGAATGTGTTGATGAATGAAGTGCATGTGTATCTTAATGTGGTTGGTCCATTGGTTCTCAATTGGGCTGCAAGATATGTAAATTTCACTCTAGTTGTCACACCAAAGTATAATGGGTAAATCCTGTGTGAAGTCAAACTCTATCAATAACTAATAAACTAAAGAACCTATTGACTCATTATAATTTCTACCCTATACTCAACATCTGTATATGAAATTACAATATCTTGTTTCTTCTTGCACACCCAAGCAACTAGAGAAGAACCAAGATAAAAGATTTAGCTAGAACTAGAACAGTGGTCATCAAGAGAACCTAACCAATATAAATTAGTGCACCCAACCACTTGAGTAGAACCCCTAGTATACTGTAATAAAAAATGGGTAGTGCCTCATAGATATCATAAAATCCTCTTAGAAGCTTGTCAATGACTTTCATAAAGAGCATGTGTAAACCTAGACACAATTCCAACTATAAATGAAATGTTAAGGTGAGTATGGTTCAAATACATAAGACTCCCAACCATCTACTTATAAAATGTAGGATCACAAAGAGGAGTAGTATAGGTGGTAGTGAGAGTGACTCTAAATTGAAAAGGAGAGGGACTTGGCTTGCAATCAACCATAACAAAATGTTGAATAAGATTAAGGGTATAATTATACTAACTCAAATAAATCCCTAAATCTAAATGAGAAATCTACAAAACAATGACTATGAGTAAAAGACTGAGATTTGTCATATCAAACTATTCTAAAAGAGCCTACTTAATAACTTAAATCTAAGAAGCGGAAGTACCTATGAGAAGTATGTCATCAATATATAAGACTAGTATAAAAGTATCCTCCCCAACATGTTGAATATATATTATGGGATCGGAGTGGTAGTGAACAAGGCTAGTAAAGAGAAGAAAATAATCCATATTCTCATACCAAGCTTGAGGGGATTGGTTGAGACCATAAAGAGACCTCCTAAGTCAAAAACAAGAGAAGAATCATGAACAAGCCCAATAGAATGATCCATGTAGATTTCTTCCTACAAATCTCCATGTAAGAAGGAACTCTTACTATACATCTAGTACAATATAAAACCCTATGATGCATCAATATAAAGTACATGGTGCATATAATCCATCTTGGTAATAGGTTCAAAAGTCTCAGAGTAATCAATACCTCTAACTTGATATAAACCCTTTAGAATAAGATGTGCCTTATGTAGAGAGGATTACATAAATTATTAGTCAAACATTAGTCCAATAAATCAAAGGAATAATGCATAAGAATAAACTGAATTAATCCTATCTATTCATGTGGGAATTACTAATGACAATGAAATATAAATGAAAGAAATTAAGAAATATATACCTTCCCAAGTGAATCCATTCTAAAAAATAGCTCAAAATCATGTTCTCCCTTGATCAAGCATCTTTGTATTTATAAAAAATGGTGGTAAACTCCTCCAATGTCTTAAGAACACTCCATAAAAACTACGCTCATGATTTAGAATCACTAAACTATCCTATCAATGAATCTTTAAAAAAAAATCAATGATCAAATGCAAAGGATTGTGGAAACAATTCAACATTATAAATTTGTAATATTTGATATTAAAAATAATATTCATGGCCTCTCTATTTATAGATTTTCAAGAATGACCAGAATCAACTTGAATCTTCTATCTTGAGATGACGATGTGTGGTTGAGGATTGATTTAGTATTTTGAATTAAATCCATAATTATCTTCATAATGACCTTGGAATAAGGGTATTGAAGAGGTATGGGAGGCATTAAATAGGCATGGGTGACCCATAATCTTGATATTTGTGGCATTTATGGCATAGGGATGTCTTCCCAAAGAATGATGTCACTTGATGATGCAGTGAATATAAATCAATTTCCAAAAATAAATATTCAACAACTCTCATGAAAAATCCACATAATATCTTGATTTGGAATACTTAGCCTTAAACAAGGCTAATCAACATTTGTGCAATTATTTGGAAATTGGCTCTCAATTAATCAAAATGGTCGAAAAGTCATATTATTGAGTTGTAATTTGACTCAAGAAGAATTGGAAGGTGACATTAGATGATTTGGAACCATATTCCCATTTAGGATGTTTCTAACACAAAATAACAAAGGTACGTGACGTGTACCAATGAATTAGAAGAAAAGAGTGACCTAGAGCACAAAAAGGTGAAATCATCATTTTGACTTGAAATGAATTGATCAAAGTTAGCTAACCCATAAATTGCATTACTCTATTTAGGGATACTTTGACCTAAATTGGCACTTGTAAATGAAAATTTTGAACTATTTAGGGTATTTTATGAATTTTATCCTAAAATGTGCATTTGAGTGCAATTCAAGTAAGATTGACAATTTCAACACAAATGGTGTTAGGAATTGGATGTCTACATTCTTCCCCTATTTGAGAAGGTGTAGTGAGACATTCAGGTAAAGAAATATATTTTAAATGAAAATATTTGTCAATAATAAAATGGAAATAGACCCATGATGCCCCTTCGATAGGACATACTAGGATGAAAGATAAGGATGGACTCTCAAAAAGAGAAAGAAAGTGAGAGATTAACCCATAGAATATATCACATCTAGACAAGTTAATGTTTGCACATTTGATTACCATCAATGATCAAAATAAAATTAGAGGTATAATAGGCCCCAAAGATAGGGCGAATGGGAAAGATACAATCTATAAATGTAAGGGACACATTGTAAATGTACCCAATTTGAGAGTACAAGCTATATGCTTATGGTATTGATCAATATTGAGATAAGTTGCACACTAAAATATTGCCATCATGGGCTTTAATGTGGAGATCTTGGAGTTAGAGGAAAAGAGAGAATGTTCTATTTTAGGAAGGGAAGAACCACTAGAATAGGGTCTCCAAAGAAAAGAAAATATTAAGTGCCCAATAGTAGCAAATGTGATCATGATAAAATAGTTTTTCCCTATTAGGGACAATTTTGATCATTGATAAAGAATAAATAATGATTTTCCCCTATAGATTTTATTTTATTTGGATGTGGTTTAGATGGTGGACCCCAGCATGGGCAATTGGCAAGATAAATAGCTCAAAGATATAACCCAAAAGCTGAGTTAAAGTGAGCGGGTGAAAATGTACATGTGATGGTGTAATGGCTTATAAATCCATATAAAAACAAGCATATGAGAATGAATAAAGCGATGAAAGAGAAGAAATAAAGAATGAAAGATAACTAAGATGACCTCAATAGAAATTGAGCACTACTTACATATTTTCATGGACTCATGCTTCAACATGAACTTTATACCAATGTAGTTTACCCAAGTTTGAGAGAGAATGGAATGAGGAATAATGAAAAATGACCAAGAATTGATTAGACTCATAATATATGCAAAGAGATTCATGTCTAATCATAGATTCAAGTTCTAAAATGCATAATACCTAGATGCCTAATTCCATATCATGAGCTTAGATTATGCAATGTATTCTTGAGAATCATTCATCGGAGTTGATGTTGATGTTAAGACTTTGAGACCTGAGCACAAAGTGCTTGCTATAGAAAAATAAATTAGGCATCATAAGTATAAATGACTAAGAATGACATAATATTCCAATTGCACTAAACTGGTTCAAATGTAAATACCTATAACTAAGGATAATGGTAAAATAATGACCAAAACTAGAGTTATATCTATTTACATTTAAATAAAAAAGAAAAGACAAATAAAAGGAAACATAAATGAACCTAACTTAAAATCAAGATATGAACAATCAGGATTCAATTAATAACAAGAATGTAGAAAATTAAGATAAGAAAAACTTGATAACATAAGATCAAGATATGAATAATTGAGATCTATGTGGACCATCAAGATGTACTTGGAAAATAAAACAAAGAAGCAAGACCAAATGGGAAAACAAAAGACTAGACAACAAACAATAATCAAATAAAAATAGATAAAATGTTTTCAAATTTTTGAATATTTTACAAATGTTTTTGGAATTTTCTAAGTATCTCAACTCGATTGAGGATTAAGAGATACAAAATGGTCCAGTTCATGAACTAGTGAGAGTGCACCAACTTAAAATGCTTACAATACAATGAGAGAATATGATAAGAGGGACTGAGTTGACCTTGACATGAGTCAAGCATGACCTATACAACCCCAAAATAATCCTAAGTCAATAATTCTACCCACACAAAAGGTGACGAAAAATTGACTAGGTCACAACAAATTTGCAAATAAAGGTGATCAACAAGATAAATGATAATAGTAATGACTAGATGATGCAGTATTGCATGATAAATGGGCATTATACTCAATTTTCTCATAGAAATTTATAATTAAGAAACAATGTCATAATAATGATTTTCCCAAAGTTAGTTATAATCAAAGGTACCAAAACAATACTAATTTACCCATAGGTAGTTATAATCAGCAATACCAAATAAGATAATTAATGAAAGATAACTTACTAGATTAAATGTCATGCTACTTTTCTAGACTATTATTTGACACAACATTTAAAAACTATTGAAACTAGATCATAATCCCCCCATAAAAAGTGCAAGATGAACCAAATGAACCAAGATCAAAAAAATGGGATTCGTGAGATGAATAAAATCAAGCCTTGCTCAATAGGAAAGAAATGGTAATGAAATGATTAGAAGAAAATTGGCTATAGTGGCAAAACAATTGCCCCCAAGTGATGAATAGCTTAGATTGTTCACAAAATGGTGAGAGCATGGCTTAGGTTGTTCATAAAATGGTGAGAGTGTTCCAACATAACAATTGCTTGCAAAATGTCAATATTATAGGAAAAGGGTGATTGAGCTAACCTCCATAGAAATTGAGCACTGCCTATATAGTCCTGAAGGACTTCAAGTCAATGTAGTTCAAATAACATGATTCATGGATCAAAATGGTATAATAATGCGTAAAAGGGGTCTATAGGGTTATCCCTAAGAGACAAGGCATGATAATGGCAAATGGTAATTAGAAACGTGAAAAATGTTTCTGTTGCTCTTACTGAGAAGGAGATGAATGTCCTAGTCAATATGTGAGACAAAAAAAATGATCAGTTATAAAATTTGTTACCCAATTCTAGTGTAAAAAACTTGCTCTATTAAGACCTTGTTACTGATCTGGATCTCAATAATGTGTTTGTGATCTTCATATATCATTGATTCTGCTTCCTTCAAACATCAAGACAAGATAACTTCATAGCCTCTATAAAATAAAGTGCTTCCAGTGATAAGTGATAGAAGTGGTTAATAAATGGGTGGGTGATAATGGAATGTATAATGAATGAGAAAACTTTTAGTCACACATAAAGTTGTTGATATCAAATTCAATATAATTTTGGTTATGGCAGGGATATATACTTTTTAATATACTCTCTATAGGACCACCAAAATGTTTTGTTGTTTGAGATTATATACCATTTAATTATGTTGTAGATTGGAAGCTATTTTGATTTGATCTTGAATAATATTTTTAGTAAATAATGAAAAATATTGTGCTCAACAATTGGTGCCCCAATGAGGTTTTCACCAATGAATTTGTTCTAATCATCCCATAGTGCATCCAAAAAGGTTTCACAAAGAGATGTTAACATTTGAATTTGATTGTCTTCTAGTGCTTACAAAAAAAATTCACTAAAAGATATTGATTTTGAACTTTGATCATCCCGTAATGCTTCTGAAAAGGTTTCATTAGGATATTGTTCTTCTTCTACATGATTGTGGTCTTAACCCCACTGATGTTCTATAAATGATATATCACCATGGATGAATTTCAAGAAAGTGTGATTCTATCAATCCCAATCAATGTTTATGGGAGGTGGAATGTCAATATAATGGCTATGTTGGGTGGTAATAATGGGATGATGAAAGGAAACACAATCCTCATAGAAGATGCTAGGATAACTTGTGTTGATTCTAAATTAATCATCCTCAAAAACTATAGAAAGATCACAAATATATTCAAATTGATCTGCAAGGCACTTGTAACCAATGTTGTAACAACCTATACTATAATCTATTTCTGAATCTGATTCCAAAGAAAGGGACTTTGAATCCAATGTTGTAACTGATGTTTATTCTATTTCTGATGCTAAATCTAATGTTGTTTCCAAAATAGAACCTGATTCTAATTCTATCTCTTCATCTAATATGGTTGTTTTGATAATTTTATGTTGAATGTTTGACAAGTAATGGCCTATGATGGCATAATGAACTCAATAAAAAGTGATTCATTTTGGAAAGGTTCAACATAAACTAGTTCATATAAGTGAATCCCCTAAAAGAGAGGGAATCACTCAAGGAATGTCTCAACAAAATTGTGTCTATCAAAGTGATACTCCTTAATGAGTGGAAAAATATCAAGAGACAACTCTACAGAGACTGGCTTGTCAAGGAGATGAGGATCTTAAAAAATAGGTAACATATGAATAAGTAACTTATCATAGATTTGCTTGTCATAAATGGTTATTTCAACAATAACATTTCAATTTTGGTTCACAATTGCTTACAAAAAATCAATTTTGAACACATTTTGATCCTCATAAGATGGCTCTTGAAGAGGTAATGGTTCTTGTTTAGGCTCAAAGATTGGCACATAATTTTTAAAGTGGGGAACATTTAGTTTAGTAGGAATAATGGTTTGTGGTTCAATAATGGACTCTCCAAAAATTAGACTATTGAAGAAGGGATAAAAAACAATTAGTTTATCAAATGGAGGTTCTTCAACAATAGGTTCATCAAAAACTGGTGATGGGCCAAGAATGGTAATAATTGGACATTTCTTAGTTCAGTTTCTCATGCAAACCAAAGGAGGTCCTAAAATGGTAATGACTAGATGCTTCATAATTTGGTTCCTATGTAAACCAAAGGAGGAGGTCCTAAAATGGTAACGATTAGACGCTTCTTAGTTTGGTTGCATGTGCAAACCAAAGGAAGAGGTCCTAAAATGGTAACAATTGGATGCTTATTAGTTTGGTTGCTTATGTAGGATCTAAAGTGGTGGTCCTAATACATTGTTTAGTTTGATTACTCACACAAGCCAAAGCTTCCAAGTATTCCTGATAAACCCAATCATCATGATCTTTAATTGGATCATAAGTTGGATCTTGACTATGTTCCCATGACTGATTTCTGTGAGATGAATAGAGAATTATCTCAAAAATCATATTGTCACCATAGGGTTCTTGACTAAAGTCATAAAAGTCATTTTGTGCTACCATTCTATCATAAGTTGGATTATCTATGAATCCACCATAAGTGTAACTAGACATATCTACATTTAATAAAGAAAGCTCTGAAAACAAAAAGACTTAGAGTTTTGCAAACTTTGAAAAGCAATGTTTAAAAGACAAAAGGTTCAACCTTGGTCAAAAGGGTGAAATTACATCTCAAAATTAGTTTGTGCCAATATTTGGCATAAAACAAACTAATGTTAAATGTCTAATGTCAAAGTTTTTTGAAGAAAGGTTGCATTCTCCCAAACAAAGGCACAAACAATGATGAGGACAAGTGCTTAAACAAATAATTAGTAGTGTTCAAAATTGGGTAATCATTTAACCAAAGTTATGCAACCCGAAAGAGAAAGATTTGTGTATCAACCCCATGAATTAAGGCCTAAAAAAAATCAATCAATGTTTGAATCCAATCTTGAAAAGGTTAATTGAAAATGTAATGTTGAAGACTAAGATTAGACCAAACAAACTAGACAAGAGCGGACAGCATGATGGCACATAAACAAATTTAAAATGACATATACAACTGCTTTAAAACAAATGGTTTTTGATACAATGGTAAACAAGTTCTTATAACAAATTGAGTATCCTAACAACATAAGCATGCTCGAATTATGTGATCTATGTTATTATTCAAAAGACTCAAAGGAAAAAATGTTTTGACATGATTTGGGTAGCATAATACTACCCTTCTCAACTCAAATACATTATTTTGACATGGCTTATGAACAAACAAACAAGTTTTAGTCTCAAAACATACCATGCAAAAATGACCAAAAAACACTAAGTATAATCATCCAAATCCTAAGGGTATGAAAATGTGGGGTTGACTAAGACTAATTGGTTTTCGATCACTTCTAAGGGCATCAATTACATAATGACTTTCATGCCAAACAATGAAAAAGAAAAGAACAAAAATTAGGTGTTCATAGCACTTGGATTATTTCAAAAAGGTCTAGTCCTTTTTTCAACCACTACATCTTACTGTTCATTCAGCGTAGTGTGATGTCCAAAGTGCAGATACATCTTGTGTGAAATTACATCACTAGAAGGTGGTTTAACCACTAAAAATTATGATCTTAGTGGGAGTGGTTGAATTTAATGCTAGGAGATGAAACCTCAGGCAAAGCTTCCCTATAGAACTTGTGAGAGGTTATGAATTTCCCCTTGTAAGCCAAGTTTGCATAAAAATAAATGACATAAAAAGAAAGACTTTAGGGTCATTTTCAAGGTCACCCAAACTATGACAAGTTTTTAGGGAGTGCTTTAGATGACATTCTTTCTAAGCCTTGGTCTAGGATTTTCATAATAGGAATGGTGATTTTGATTCCAAGGGTTCCCTAAAGGGACAAGTGGAAGAGCATATATGAAGAATCCCTCTCTTTTAAAAAAAAACTATATCAAACAAATAATTGAATACAAAAATATTAGAAATATGAGTTCATTTTTAAGCACCAAGTTGAAAAATTAGGTGGTGTTCTTTTGACCCCTTGGCCTTAAGTTGTAACTTTGAAAGCATAACTTATCAAAACATTCACATAAGCACATAAATGTTTCATTAAGCACCAAAAATAATATTCATAATTCATTTTAAAATTATGCCAAAGATGTCTTAATAACATGTTTTAACAAATTCCAAGTCTGCTAGTTACCTGTCTACCCTTAAGGCATCACCCCACAAGCAAATATGTAAGATTAGAAACATCCAAAGAGATTTTTTAAAAATTGAAAAATATATAAAACTTGAAGCTAAAATAATGTCAAATTATGAAAATTTGGAAGAAAACATGTGGTTTTAAAAAAATATGAAAAATGGAGTCTGGATGACCCCAAACCAAGCATTTTAAAATAGCCTATTAACTCTTGGGTTTATGTTTTGATAGTGACCACCGATGGTTGTACATAACTAGTGACAGTTATACTTGAACATCAATAGTTTACTTAAACATTGGTTATTCCTCTGATTATCGATGGTTACCTATGTAAACCCATGAAGATAAAATACAGCCAAATGAAGTTAGAAAAATATGTAAGAAGAGTTTTAAGCATCCAAATTCAAAATTTTATGTTTCCTCTTACTCTCCTTGATACATAGGATGTGTATGTCCCATCAGGCATGTAAAAATGTAGAGAAGATTACATAACATTATTATTAAAACATTAATCCAATAAACCAAACGAAGAATGCATAAGAACAAACCAAATTAAGCATATCTATTCGTGTGGTAATTACTAATGACAATGAAAGACAAATTAAAGAAATTAAGAAATCTATACCTTCCTAAGTGAATCCATTCTCCAAAATTGGCTCAAAATCATGTTCTAATTTGATCAAGAATCCTTGTCTTTATCAATAATGGTGGCAAACTCCTCCAGTGTCTCAAGAACACTCCACAAAACCTAGGATCATGATTTAGAATCACTAAACTAGCATATCAATGAATCTTGCAAAAAAAATCAATGATCAAATGCAAAGGATTGTGGAAATAATTTAACATTATAACTTTGCAATATTTAATCTTGAAAATGATGTTCATAGCCTCTCTATTTATATATTTTCAATAATGACCAGAATCAACCTGAACTATCCATCTTGAGATGAAGATTTGTGGTTGAGAATTAATTCAATATTTAGAATTAAATCCATAATTATCTTTATCATGACCTTGGATTAAGTGGAATTTAAGAGGCATGGGATACATTACCTAAGCATGGGTGACCCATAATCTTGATATTTATGGCATTTATGGCCTAGGGATATCTTCCCAAATAATGATGTCACTTGATGATGTAGTTAATAGAAATCAATTTTCAAAAAGAAATATTCAACAAATCTCATGAAAAATCCACTTAAGCTCTTGATTTATATTAATTAGCCTTAAATAAAGTTAATCAACATTTGTGAAATTATTTAGAAATTGGCTCTCAATTAATCAAAATGGTCAGAAAGTCATATTACTGAGTCATAATTTACCTTGAGAAGAATTGAAAGGTGACGTTAGCTGTGTTGGAACCATATTCCCATTTAGGATGTTTCTAACACAAAATAGCAAAGGAACATGATGTGTACCAATGAATCAAAAGAAAAGAGTGATCTAGAGCATAAAAAAGTAGAATCATCATTTTAACTCAAAATGAATTGATCAAAGTTAGCTAGTCCATAAATTTCATTACCCCATTTAGGAATACTTTGACCTAAATTGGCACTTGTAAATGAAAATTTTGAACCATTTAGGGTGTTTTATGGATTTTAGCCTTAAATGTGAATTTGAGTGCAATTCAAATAAGATTGACAATTTCAACACAAATAGTGTTAGGAATTGGATGTCTACACCCTATACTTCTCAATGGACCCATCAGCTACATACTTGGTGAAATATATCTACTTGAACCTATCCAAATTTCTTTCCTTTATAAGAGAGACCAAATCCCAAGCATTATTATTCATCAAATAATAATAATCATCTATCATCATATCATTCTACTCTTGCATCCCATGAGCCTATGAAAAGACTATGGATCCCCAAAAAATGCCTGACACAAAATTCCATTACTTGTAGAATGTTCATGATGATGTCTAATAGGTGGAAGATCCTGTATAAAATATGTCTCCTCAAAAATTATAGTACGAGCTCATGATGGCATAGTGACAAAATCAGTGGGAATATGATCCTCAATATCCATAACCTCCTCAAGGACCTCCTAAATTGGCTTGTCAAATAATGAATCCTCAAGAGAATGTGATGAATCAACAAAAGAAGAAGATGAAGGCATGGAAGAAGAATCATGAGAAGTGAAGTGATCATCAAATTGATCATGTGTTTAAAAATAACATCATAATTATCATCATCTAAAAGGTGATAAGCTCACATGCCTTCATAATACCCTACAAAAATAAAGGGTTTCATCTTCCTATCCAATGCTTTCTTTTTATTCTTTAGTAAAAAATCCTAAGCATGGCTCCCAAAGACTCTAAAAAATGAGACATCAAGCCTTGTTCCATACCAAACATCCTATAGAGATAAATTCTCAAGTGTTATGTGTGGGGTGTGATTTTGAATGTAATTCACACAATTAACTACTTATCTGCAATAGATGAGAGGTAAATCCCATAAATGCATTATGTTATTGTCCATCTGCTTCAAAGTTTGGTTTTTTATTTTGTTAAACCATTCTATTGTGGAATATGTGGAACAAAATGCTGGTGAACAATACTATGAGCTACCAAACAATTAGAGAACTCTCTACTAAATTACTCCCCCTATTATTAATATGAATCTTATTAATGCAACTAGAAGATTGTTTCTAAACTAAAGCCTTAAATACTTTAAAGTGTGAAAAAACATCACTCTTGTACATTAAAACATAAACACAAGTATGCCTCGATAAATTATCAATAAAAGTAGGTGCACACATAGATTCATTGAGAGGAGTAAGAAAGACCATCAAATCACTATACACAAGCTCAAGTTGTGAAGAAGCTCTCTTGGACATACCATTAGGAAAAAAAATCTTGATGTTGTTTCCCTTATACACAATCATGACAAATTCCATCAAGACATGAAACTATGGGAATACCATATACCATACCATGAGTGTTCAACTCCTTCAAATATCTATAATTAAGATGTCTAAATCTCTCATGCCAAAGCTTAGTCTTAAAATCTAAGTCAGAAACCAAACATATCCCTCTAGGAAAGGTATCATCAAAATCCTCAAAATAATAGATTTGAGAACTATGACCAATAACACCCTGTGCAATAAGTGTGTGAGGATCTATCAATGCTTGAACCTTGACCCCCTAAAGTGTGAAAGTCATTATCTTACCTTAACTAGAATAACAAATATGATAAAAAAAAACAAATTTATATTGATGTCAGGGATGTATAGTACATTTATGTGGCCACCCTCAAGATGTATATCACCATTTCTCTTAATATAAATAATGGAAGAATATCCAACCTTAATGTTGGAAGTATAACTCAAACCAGGAGATATAAAAGACTCCTTAGAATAATTCATGTGATGAGAAGCACTAGAATATATGACCCAACTATCTAAAATAGGTGATTGAGTTCTCCTAATAACATTAAAGCAGGGCCACAAGGGGCCAAGGTGGCAAACCTCACAAGCCTTCCAAAATTAGTAAGGAAGGCTTCCCTTCTGGAGTGCACAGGTCAGGGCAGATCGTTGGCAAACTAGCCCCAAAGGCTAGACTAATTGATTATTCAAAACGTGATTTAGATGAAGCAACCCAAGAAGAAGAGTCTAAAGAGCTAGAAATCCAAGAAATTTTGGAGGACACTGGAGGGAAATAGACTTCTCGAGATTTTGAGGTCACTGAAGAGCAGGGTGCTGACACTATGGGAACTACTGATAATAAGGGGAAGATGCATGTCGAGGAAGCTGATGGGGGCACAGAGAATGAGACTGATTGGAAAACCAAAATTGGGGCCTTGAAGGACATAATTCAAAAGTTAGAGAAGGTCTTCGCCAAAGGCCTTTGAAATACAATTTTGTTGAATATGTCTATGCTAGAAGTGATGGGTAATTCTGGGAATGCTGACAACGTAGAGAATGAAAAACTTAATGATCTTGTTAATTCAATAGTTATGTAGATAAGACCTTTTTGACTCTGGTCTTTCCATTGCTTATGTTTTGTTTCTGACTGTTGTTCTTGGTTGTGCCATTATTTCTCTATTGGCATCTTTTGTTTGCCTACCTTCTTGTCTTTTTTGACTGTATAGGGTTCGGCCCCTAGTTTGCCACCTTACTTAATCAAAAACATTAAACATGGTGAAATGAATATAGAAATCCTATGATTTTTTATTGCATCCTCCAAGGCTTACATTCTCTTAAAACACCTAGATTCTTCATGAATAGTCCCCCCATAAAAAAACATAAAAGGCTAGACTCATTCTTGGATTTGGAAGATGACTTGGGTTTAGATTTATTGGGTTTAGGTTCACTTTGAGATAGAGGAAGAGTGTTCTTGGATTTACTCTTTGATTTTACCTTGCTCTTAGGATGAGATGCTACTAATGATTTTTGAGAGATGGAAGACAAAAGGTGAGATAATTTTGATTCCTCCCTTGTAGGTCTTTAACAAAACAATTCAAAATTAGGCATTTGAAATATGACATCTAAGGCATCCATGCCATAGGAAAAGGTAGAAGTAAATATTTGGAATGGACATTTTAACTTGGATAGAATTAGGTATATACACTCTTCATCTTTTTATCTCTTCTACTCCCCTTTAATTGTGTCAACAAATTTTTAAACTTATTGAGATAGTCTACAATAGAGGGAAAATCTTTATTATTAAGAGAAGTAATCTCGACTTCAAGATGTATGGCTCTCATGTGATCTACATTTCCAAATAAAGTCTCTAGTTTAACCTTTATTTTTAATGGAAAATCACATCCATCCAAATTAAGCAAAGGAGTGTCACTCATATAAGCCCCTATCAAACCCATACACTCTTAAAATTTACATGGGTGCTAAAAATTTTAATATTCTCTAGTAAACAATGGTTGGGCTTTATTCATTAAGGACCATATTTCTTTGCATTTAATTAGTGTTTCCATTTTGGGTCTCCATGTATGGTAACTATGTGTATTCAAAGGCTCTCATTGATCTAAAATAGAAGAAGAAGCCATGATAGCAAATCACTAAAGAGAAGAAAGAATGTAAAATGGTGCATAAATCGACACCTTGACAATCCTTAAAAAAAAATTTATTGACCCCCCCTAAATTTGTCACTTTATAAAATTAGTAAATTTTTAAAAATAGATGACACCAATAGATAGACAATTGGAAACCATACATTTTTTAAAAAAAATTGATTTTGAGTTACAATTCAAAACATATAGGCTTTACAAACTCCCATAAATGGGTCAAAATTAATATAAATTACATTAAAAACTGAGTTATGTGACTAAATTGGTGATGAACCTAGCCTTCTAACCACTCATTGGAATCAAAATTGAACCATGAACATAGAAAATCCAACAAAATTAAAAAATTACCTTATTCACGACCCCTATGTGCTTGCAAGTGAAACTGACTTCCTCTTAAGGAAAAATACATCTATTAAAAATAAATAATGAATGAAATAGTTGTCTTGAAGAGGACACAAAATAAATTTCTATTTTCTATGTCCTAGCAGTGTCTGATCAAGAAAATGAGATGCCACCAAGAGGAATAATGTTACCAAGGAATATCTAGTTTGTTTAAGCACCAAGGATCAGAATATAGCTATAAGGGGCTACCAATGTACTAGAATAGCTCTGGAAAATAATGTATCTAGACTTAGCTTGCTAATTCTAATGAGTTGATGGATATCTAAGGAGAGATAACTAAGGAGATAAAATGACAATTATAGGAGGATGATCCTCTGTAGCAGTCTAATCTCTAAAAATCTCCTTAGAATGCCACCTTTCCCAGTGCTTCAATGTAGACCAGAAAATATATAATGGGAAGAAATAGGGTTTAAGGAAATTCTTCTCTGACCACAAATAATATATGAATATCTCTAAGAATAGACCCTAGATCCTCCTTCTAGCTCCCATGTAGACTTCTAACCTTCCAACATAGACTAAAAATCCTCTAATGCACCAAAAAATAAGGGATGATGCCTATGCAAAAGAGGACAAAAGATGATGCCAAGGTATATAGAATAACATGCACAACTCTAATCCCTCCAACATAGTCCCTTTAACATAGATCTTAGACCACAAAAGAGAATAATGTAGGTTTGAGGTAGTGATATAGTTGGGAGTTAAATTTACTTTCAACACATAGATAATCTTTTAGTGTAGCTAGATAGATCCTCCATATAGTAGGTGGATGGAGTTATTTTTCAAAAAATGCATCCAACACAGAATAATGGTGCTTGGAAAAATTGCAACACTAACCTCCAATCACTCTAAGCTACTCCACAAGAAAGGAATGTAGATCTTAAAAAAAAATACCAAAAATGAATATAACAAGATCAAGGCACCAAAGGTAAATAAAGGTGTGCCAAAGTAATAGAATTATCTAAAAAAACTTACAATAAATAACTAGATGGTTGTAATCCTTCAAGGCTCTGATATAATATAGAAGATAAGATCATTCCAAGAACCCAAAAATCTAAAGCATTCACAACAAAATCATCAAAAGAGGATACAAGGATGAAATGCAAAGACACGGCAAAACATATGATATTCAAAATAATACATGCAAGTACAATGGACATACCTTTCATAAGTAGGCAAGAAAAACCAAGAAATAAGCCTAACTAACTAATGTGAGATAAATCCATAAAGGATAAAACTAGGAAAAGATAAAAAACTATCTAGAACCTAGTAAGCATGTGAATAATATACTCTAACAAGAATGTTGGCATGTTATTGTCATTGATGTCAAAAGGGTGCATCATGTAAAGGAATAATGGTCATTGATGTCAAAGTTCTATTTGGTCAAGTGATTAAGCATGATAGTGGTATAAAGAGAGTGAATTCTTAGTTAGAAATATGTTGTTATCAAAGGTGATTCATGATCAATATTGATGTTGTCATGAATTTTGTGAGAATGGAATATATAGATCAGGGAAGGGTGAACCACATGAAGGAAGCATAGTAAAATTAAGGAACAAAGGTATGTGATGTGATAATGATCATTAAGAGATATGTCAAGTCATATGAAGATTGGTATGTTGTTTTAGGTCTATATGAGGTTGTGGAAGATTATTTTCATCAGAAAGAGAATGGTGAAGTGATATGAGTATGTTGTGATGTTTTATGTCTACTTGTTTGATCTTTTTTTTAGATCATTACATGGAAGGAATAGGTCAAGGTGTTGAGTGCATTGGAAGCTTGAGCCTATTCATGGGATGGTGAAGGTATGAGTTGGTGGCATGATGAGGTGAGTGAACTTAGGAAGGTAAGAGGTTGTGAAGGTTGTGTGAGAATTATAATAATGTTTGGATATACTTATAAGTGTTTCAAAGTTAGTCTTTAAAGGTAGGTCCTTTAGTCTTGATCTACACTTAAGCAATTCTTTAGCCCTACCTAGCATAATGAGGAATGAGGATTAGATTTCAAGGTGAATGTGTGAAGGAAGAGAGAATGGATATATGTAATTTAAGTTATTTCAAGATTGATAATGAAGTATGAGGTCATGGTTTGTAGGAATATGCATGGAAAGTGGGTTTGAGGTCTCTCAAATGCATAAAATAAAGGTAGGCAAACCCAAGAAGGACTTTTAGGTGTTTTATGGCATGTATAACCTATTAATGAGAACTTGATATGTTAATTAAATATGGGGAAGGTTCCTAAATAAGATATATAGGAATTGGTTTTGAATTTAAGGCATAGTCCTTTATGAACAATCGTTAACACCAAAACCTGTGTTAAACCTCCCTAAAACCCTAATAAGGACTTGATGTAAAAAATGTTTCTCAAATAATATTATAATGGATTGAAATTTTTAGTAAATATATTGGATATTGTATTAGAATATTTCAAGCACCACTAAGTGGTATTGATTTGTTAGATGTGTGAGAAGACCCTACAAGAAAGGGCTTGTTTATGAAGAATTTATTATAGCAGTCAAAAGTTGACTTGGTCAAAGAAGCTAAATTGATGGAAGATGAATATATAGACTAATAATAAATTTTCATTGATGTTTTTGGATAGCTTCCACCCTTATAATTTACTAAACTTATCTTCCAAGTTAGCTAGTCATAGACAGACCTAATGGTTTAAACAATATAAAACACAGGCAATAGTAAAAAGATGAATTTGAGCATGTTTTCATGATATAATTATGAAAAAAGGTAATGGATATGTATTTTAGGATTTGTATTTATTTTTAATTCTTTTAATAATCTTTTGAGGCTAATAAAAGAGCTAAAAATGTTGACGCCAAAATGGTTTGTCTGGTTCAGTTTAGACTATGTGATATAATGTCAATAAATTGGTCTGCACGACCAATATTTGTTATTTGACCCTATGATATTTATATTTAAGAATGGTTATGAGATATAATAGTACCATTTACATGGATCAATATTAATGAACAATGTCTACACAATTGTTGTAGGTCTAAGTCACCATGACTATGTTTAGAGTATTCTGAAAATTCTAAGTGAGTGTTGTGATGAGTTGATCTTGAAGTCTTAAGCTCTGTGTGAAAGTGGATAATGCATTTTTTAATTAACTTGAGGTAATTTAGACTATATCTATGTCTTTTTTTCATAATGTCTTAAGTGTGTTTGATTTTCATATTAAAAGGTAGATTATTTGGTGTATATAGGCCTAATAGGAATGATTAATATTGAGGGGTTTCATGAAGTGGTTGGACCTAAATGGTGTTATGGAGCTCAGAGGATGATTTATAAGGTATATTTGGATATTTATTGAATTTTTTGTTCCATTTATATATTTATAATGTTTTCCAATGGATTAAACGGTAACGTGCTGATAAGAAGACCTAATGTAATTAGGTCTCCATGAGACCTAAAAGTGAAATGAGGCCTAATTGAGACATGACAAACCAAAAGTGACTCAAATTTTATTTGAATCATTTTTATGATATTATATAAGACCTATTATATATCCTACCAAAGAGGTTAAGTTTTTTTGGCTAAACAAGTGGTATATGAACAAGAGATGAGTATATATACAAGGTTCTTTTAGGCCTATTTGAAGTAGTTTAGAGTAAGCAAATGAAATGATAAATTAATGAGCCTAAACAGGTTGGATAATATATTTTAAACCCTTAATATAAAGTATATAATCATTTCATGAATACAATATAGGTGTTATATAATCTAATATCAAGGTCATATGACATATTCAGTCTTGATGAGGGTTAGTGATGCAGGAGCATCTTAGGAGTGCATAGATATGCTAGGAATATGGATAAAGATTTCTTTCAAAAATTCAAATCATGGACACTTGTCAAGAGGAGAGGATAGGCTTATTTGAGTATTGTAAAGGTCAAATTTAGTTATTGACAACTGTGTTATCATGTAAAATTAGGAGAGTCAGCCATAAGTGGCATAGGATTGATAGTAGTTAAATAATTCTATGTTTAAAAACATTTGTTGAGTTTTTCGAGGTGTTGGTTGAGTGTTATTCCTAGTAAATTAAGACTATTTAAATATTGTGGGACGTAGTATAGGCAGTAGTGTAGGATGTAATGTGGGAGGAAGTGTAAGAAAAAGTCCAGGCAAAGGACTGCGGAGAGAGCAAGTCCAGAAAAGGACTGGATATGGGTGGATTGTAACAGATTTGAGAAAATAATGATTATGGTATGTTTATCTCTATACATTATGTATTTTGATAGATTTTGTCAATGACTATTTTGTATAAACTAAAGGATTACTATTCTGTATGATCAATGGAAATACAATAAAAAAAATTGTGTGTAATTTATTTGGCTCTCTCTCAAATCTGCCAACAGTGTGGTATCAAAGAAGGATTTTTAAGCCAGCTATGAGTTTTTAATTTATGATCAAGGGGAATCCATACTCTTTTATTTACTTCCGTGGATTAATATCTGTAGCTTATTCCATGCCTATACCTCAAACTAGCTGTGGACGTGAAAACTCTGAATAATATTTGATCTACAGTCTTATTCCATTCAACATACCAAGTGGAGAATCCTTCAAATGTATCTAAATATCAGCATATTTCTTTGAATTTGTACAACTGTATTGGATGCATCATTATCAGCCTAAAGAAGGATCTAAATTTTGTTGATTTGAACGGATGCAAAAGAGATTTGTGAGAGCGATGGAGAAGTACACGGCACAACAAAATATTGGATAAGATCTGTTCATCACGTGGTGCAATGGAATAGAGAATGTGAGGAGTTTGATGCATGGCAATAGATAGCAATAAAGATAATTGCATGCAACTGAATGAAGAGTAAACAAGCCATTGAAACGGCTAGTCAAATTTAGAGTGTTAGCACCCAGGCCCAGACGTGAAGGAATGCACTTATTTGCAAGGCTTTATATTTGTTTACTATAGTTAATGTATTAGTTATTCTATTTACATGCAAATTTTGTTGTGTTTTTGCTAAGCATATTTGCCGATTCTATAACTGCATGCAGCCGAATGAAGAGTCAACTAGCCATTGAAACGACTGGTCAAATTTAGAGTGTTAGTTTGTATGTGAGCACCTAGGCCCAGACGTGAAGGAATTCACTTATTTGAAAGGCTCTTAAACCATGTGCAAATGAGTTTATAAGAAGAGCCGTTTTAATGGGTATGCATCAATTTGATAAGGTTCATATTACAGGCATATGGTTGATCAGAGATGGCATATATGATGATGCAGTCCCGAATGATGAAAGGGCTTTACCTATGTTTGAAAGCCTTTGAGGCACGGAGACCCATGCAAGGGAATGTTCTCTTTTATTGCAAGACCATGGAAGAAGCATTCAATGTGAATGTTTAATTGGCAGAACCAAGCTGAGGGCAAGCCAAAGGGATAGAGATGCGTGGTGAAAACATAGAAACCCGAACTGGGTACGTAGATCAAGAGGTAATACATCTATATTATATTGTTGCATGGTATGTGTTTCTTTATAGACCGAGTCTATTTGAATAGAAGCCTAAAGTGAATTTATTTCCTTTCTGGAGAGATAGTGTGGTGTCTATCATCACATTTGGTAGCAGACAATCTATGGTCTGTCATCATTATTTAAGCCTGCAGATCTACAAGGTTAGCGTATCAATCATTTTAGTAGCCAGAAGTTGAGGGTGAAGACCAAGCCAAAATTGAAGGAGGATGTTAAGAATTAGAAAGATAAGGATGGATAGTGAAGAAATAGAATGGAAGGGAAGATGACTTGATGAAGAGTAGTCCAAGGCCAGAACTATCATTTTGGTAACAGGCAGTTTAAGGTAAGTCTTTTCATCATTTATGGTATCCAAGCTTTAATGAAGAAAGATCCATCTTAGCTTAGCTGGTAGAGCTGTTGTAGCATGTTGGATCAGAGTTTTAGAATTTGTTTAAGGTCATGTTTACATCATTTGGTATCAGAGCGCAAGGTTCGAGTTCTTGGAGAAGCAGCTACATCAAAGAATTAGGTATTGATGTTTTGTGAAAATATTGTTTTGAAGAAATTGTATGTTGGCAACTTGTGTTGGTAAAGTGGTATGCAGCAAAATCCATCCAAGTAAAGGTGAATTAAATCTTGACATGAAATAAAGGTTCTTGAAGACCTTGAAAGAGAGGATTAGTGACAAGAAGAAGATCCTCCTAGACAAGATGGAGGTATAAACAGCCTTGAAAGGTAGATGGTTTGATTTGTTGTACCTTATTTGCATTTGTAAAGTTGGAAAAGGTAGAGATTTTTGAATTTTGATGAAGAATAGATATAGCAGTAAGGCTTGAAAGGTTTGAGAGAGAAGTGAAAAACCTTGAAGTGGAAAGAAAGGAGTGAGTGGCAAGAGAGAGTCCAAAATCCATAGAGGCTTGAAGAACAAAGAAAGAGAGCTAGTAAGCTCTTGGAAAAAGGAAAATGTTGTACTCTTCTAATCATTTTTTGCATAGATAATGTATTTTGTGAGGTTGCAGGTTCAAGGCAGTCAAGCCATTGAGGCTTAAGAGGAGAAGAAGCTAAGGAAGGCTTAGTGAAGATCCAAGAAGAAGCTTGGATAGTTTGCCAAAAGACTAAGGTGAAATAGACTTAGGTGAGGTAAAGGATGGAGTTGGAAGAATTGAAAAGAATGATAGAGGGACTGCCTAGAAGAAACATGAACCAGATAAAGAGAGAGAAATAAGAAAGAGACAAAAAAAAGAGACAAAGAGAGGAAGAATACCAAAGAGAAGTGAATGAGATAAAAGCAAGGATAGCCATGATAAAATTCATGGTAGAAAATATGCAATGAAATCTTGGATAAGATCTATTCATCATGTGGTGCAATGTAATAGAGAATGTGAGGAGTTTGATGCATGGCAATAGATAATAATAAAGATAACTGCATGCAGCCGAATGAAGAGTAAACAAGCCATTGAAACGGCTAGTCAAATTTAGAGTGTTAACACCCAGGCCCATACGTGAAGGAATTCACTTATTTGCAAGGCTTTATATTTGTTTATTGTAGTTCATGTATTAGTTATTCTATTTACATTCGAATTCCATTGTGTTTTTGCTAAGTGTATTTGCCGGTTCTATAACTACATGCATCCGAATGAAGAGTTAACTAGCCATTGAAACGGCTGGTCAAATTTAGAGTGTTAGTTTGTATGTGAACACCCAGGTTCAGACGTGAAGGAATTCACTTATTTGCAAGGCTCTTAAACCATGTGCAAATGAGTTTATAAGAAGAGTCATTTTGATGGGTACGCATCGACTTGATAAGGTTCATATTACAGGCATGCGGTTGATCAGAGATGGCATATATGATGATGCAGTCCTGAATGATGAAAGGGCTTTACCTATGTTTGAAATCCTTTGAGGCATGGCGACCCATGTGAGGGAATGTTTTATTTTATTTCAAGACCATGGAAGAAGCATTCAATGTGAATGTTTAATTGGCAGAACCAAGCTGAGGGCAAGCCAAAGGGATAGAGATGCATGTTGAAACACAGAAACCCGAATTGGGTACGTAGATCAAGATGTAATACATCTATATTATACTGTTGCATGGTATGTGTTTCTTTATAGACTGAGTCTATTTGAATAGAATCCTAAAGTGAATTGATTTTTTTTTTGGAGAGATAGTGTGGTGTCTGTCATCACATTTGGTAGTAGACAATCTATGGTCTGTCATCATTATTTAAGCCTACAGATCTACAAGGTCAGCGTATCAATCATTTTAGTAGCCAGAAGTTGAGGGTGAAGACCAAGCCAAAATTGAAGGAGGATGTTAAGAATTAGAAAGACAAGGATGGACAGTGAAGAAATAGAATGGAAGGGAAGATGACTTGATGAAGAGTAGTCCAAGGCCAGAACTATCATTTTGGTAACATGCAGTTTAAGGTAAGTCTTTTCATCATTTATGGTATCTGAGATTTAATGAAGAAAGAGCCATCTTAGCTCAGCTGGTAGATCTATTGCAGCATGTTGGATCAGAGTTTTAGAATTTGTTGAAGGTCATGTTTACATCAGTTAGTTGAGTGAAGTAGCCGAGAGGCAATTTTGAGAGAGACCAAGTGGAGTAGAGTTGAAGAAGTGATCATTTTATATTGAGATTTTATCATATTTTCATAAAATATGTGTTCTTGATGTATTATAGTGGATAAATTTTAGATAGAGAAGATAAAGAGCTAAGTGGAAGAATAAAATAAAACAGTGTGATTGGCTAAGTTGGTTCTTGGTCAAAAAGGGAGTTGAAGCTTCCTTGCAGGTTGGTGCTTGTATAATTAGTATTGGATGAGTTTTTTTTTTGTCAATAGGTAGTTGGAGATATATTATATGTTGGTAATTTCATAAGTTTCCTTGGATTGATTTGATGCTTAGTCATAGGGGTTGTAGCCTCCTAGCAAGTGGGTGCTTGCTAAAGTCAAGTGGGTGCTTAATAAATCTGGCGTTAGTGCTCCATGTTAGGTTGCTAATAAACCAATTTTGATAAATTATATTATAAGACATCTTGTCCAAGTTTTTTTCAATGTGTTTTATTCCTTATGAGGGTTTCCCACATATGTGATGTGTTATCTTGATTCATGATTATGTGATTGGTTCTTAATGTATTGATAGATCACTATGTTGATTTCATAGTTATAGATAAGTGGATGTAATTGATTGAAAGTTTTTGATGAATGATTCACCCCCTAGTCATTATTATTCCAACAATTGGTATCAGAGCCTAGTCCTTTAAATCAGCCCTAATAGCTTGAATTTGTTCCTAAGAAGCATAAGATGTCTAGTGACCAAGAGGAAGAAGGCAACATGTATGATGAAGAAGTTTACTATGACAATGAATAAGGAGAAAATAAAGTAGACATTGAAGTTGAGTTCATAAGTGCCCTAGATGATTTGAAACATCAAAACAAGAGGAAGCATGAGTTGGGATCTATGGTCAAAGATCTCAGGTTTCAATTGGAAGATGTTAATACAATGTTTAGATCAAAAGAAGTTGAGTATGATCAGTTTAATATAAAACTAGATTCCTTGAAGGTTGAGCATGAGAAACTCATAGACAAGATGAATTTTTTTGAGAAAGAACAAGTTAAAATTACCAACATGAAGAGACCAATCAGGCAACCCAATGTAATAAGGTATTTGAATTCTTTTAATGGTTATTATTTTACTTGTCATATATTTGGTAATAAATTAATTGATTATAGAATGGTCTCAAGGGATGAGTTATCATGGGGCCATGGGAAAAGTAATGATCAGTCAAGAGATAAGTACAACAATGTTGTTTGCTATAGTTGTCATAATATGGGACACGTTACAAGATTCTATCCTAATAGAGTTAGAAGGCCCTCAAGACTTAACAAGGTATATGGATATCCTAGAGTGTAGAAGTGTCAAACATTGGTATGAAATCCAAATAAAGTTAGGACTAATCATATTGATCCCAAGGGTCAAGATGAATTAGTTGTTAAGGAGTAGAAGACTAGAAGAGAGGAATCTATGCTAGTTTAGACTACCTTTCACATCTAAGATGAAGGCATGAAATGGTATATAATGTTGAAGGAATAGTGAGATTTGGAGACAACACAACTACCAATATAGTTGGCAAGGGTATCTTGAGTTTGGAAAATGGGAAGACCAAGATAGATAATGTGTTGTGTGTCAAATATTTTAAACATAACTTGATTAGTGTAAGTCAAATTTTTAACCAAAGACACAAACTAACCTTTCATGATAAAGGATGTGAGATAAGGGGAGCCAAATCAAGAAGGCTAATTATCAATGCTAAGAGGACTGAGAATAATCTATATGTCATGAATGAGATCAATAAGGAGAGATGATTCATTACTAAGATGGATGAAATTTGGATATGGCATAAAATTTTAGGTCACCTGAACTTTGACAATATGGTCAATTTAAACACTAATAATTTTGTGAAGAATATGCCTAAGATCACCGAACCTAAAAACATAATTTGCAAGGCATGTCAACATGGTAAGCAAACTAGAAGAAGGTTCAAGTCCAAGAAGTAATATAATACAAGACCTTTGGATTTAATACACAATCATCTCTATGGGCCTAAAAAAATATAAGGCATTCAAGGAGATAGATAATTCATGTTAATCATAGATGACTACACAAGAATGACTAGGGTAGCATTCTTAAAAGAAAAGTTAGAAGCTCTTGATAAGTTAAAGGAATTCAAAGATCTTGTTGAGAATGAGATGAATTATAAGATCAAGTGATTAAGCTCTGGTAGAGGAGGATATTTTTGGTCTAATGAGTTTGATGACTTCAGTGAGGTCTATGGGATAAGGAGACAGTTCTTAGTAGCTAGAAAACCTTAGTAAAATAGAGTAGTGGAAAGAAAGAATAGTATAGTTCAAGAGATGAAAATAACTATGATAAATGAGTCTAAATTATTTGATGGATACCAAAGACAAGAAATGATCACTATAGTCTAAATTTTGAATAGAGTATAGATAATAACTAATCATAATAAGACTCCTTATGAATGGTGGAAAGGTAGACCTACTAATGTGGAACACTTTAGAGTGCTTGGGAGCAAATGTTTCATCAAAAGAGATGATGAAGACTTAGGTAAGTTTGATATTAGATCTGATGAAGGTATATTCTTAGGATACTCATCAATAAGCTCAACCTATATATGCTATAAAAAGAGGTTTCATAAGATAGTAGAAAGCACCAATGTGAAGATTGATGAGATAAGGAAATCACACTCATAGTCAAAGGATATATTAGAGAATATAGACTTAAATAATGAAGATGAAGAAATAGAGATTGATGAGGAAGAATAATAATTTGAGGAAAGACAAGACTCAAAATACCCCTAAAGATAGATTCAAAGATATCATCCTAAATCACAATCATTGGCAACAAGGATGCAGGTATGCAAACAAGAAAAAGATTGGTATGTAACCCAAATCAAGAGAATGTTGCTCTATTATATAATATTAAACCTAAGAACCTTGTATAAGCAAGAAAATACATGTTTTGGATAGGTGATATGAATGATGAGTTAGACCAAATAGATAATAATGAGACTTGGGAACTAGTTCCTAGGCCTAAAGACAAAAATATCATTGGCACAAAATGGGTGTTTAGAAACAATTTGAATAAAGATGGAGAATTCACTAAGAACAAAGGTAGATTGGTATGTAAGGGATATACACAAGTTAAAGAGGTAGTATTTGAGAAGAAATTTTCACCAGTAACAAGATTGGAGTCCATCATATTATTTTTAGCACATGCAAGATTTAAAGGGTTTAAGGTATACTAGATGGATGCCAAATTTACCTTTTTGAATGGAAACTTAGAATAAGAGGTATACATACAGCAACCTAAGGGTTTCTCACTATCAAGTAACAAATACTATGTTTGTAGATTGAAAAAGGCTTTTTATGGTCTAAAGTAATCTCTTAGAGCTTGATATACCAAATTGGATAGGTATCTATTGGATCAAGGATTCAAAATAGGAGTTGCAAATAGTAATCTATACATAAAGATAAAAAATGATCATCAATTGATTGTAGTTGTCTATGTAAATGACATCATATTTGGTGGAAACAATGAAACCATGACTAAGGCCTTTATAGAGGTGATAAAAAAGGATTTTGATATGTCCATGCTGATAGGCATATCATTATTTCTTGGGTTATAAATCATTCAATCTAAAAAAGGCATATTCATTTCAAAAGCCAAGTACATAAGAGAGATGCTAAAGAATTTTGAGATGCAATATTTCAAGGTAGTTAGTAAACCTATGATCATAGGGTGTAAGTTGAGCAAGGAAGATGAGTCTCCAAAGGTAAATTAGGCATTGTATAGGTCAATGATTGGAATTTTTCTATACACCACAAACTTTATACTAGGAATCATGTAATTAGTAGGTCTTATGGGAAGGTTTCAATCAGATCCAAATGAAAATCATCTATATGTAGTCAAAAGGATACTCAGGTATCTCAAGGGGATTATGGATTTTGGGTTGTGGTATCTACAGAATAAAGAGCTCAATTTTATAGCCTATAAAGATGCAGACTGGGTAGGGAGTCTAGATGATAGGAAAAGTACTAGTGGAGGAGCTTTCCTCTTAGGTGAGTGCCTAGTTTCATGGATAATCAAGAAGTAACCATCTGTGGCATTATCTATTTGTGAGGCTAAATATATTATATAAGCTTCATGTTACACATAGGTCCTATACATGAAACAAACCTTAAGATACTACAAGATGGATTATGATGGTCCTAGCCATATCTATTATGACAATAAAAATGATATAATCATCTCAAAGAACCCTATTATGCACTAAAAGACTAAGTAAATTCCCATTAGGTATCATTTCTTGAGAGATTAGGCAAGTAAATAAAGTGTTAGACTTTAATATGTCACTACAAAGGATTAAATTATAGACATTATGACCAAGACACTTCCAAAGGCAACTTTTGAACATCTAAGACATGAATTGGATGTAATTCCTACCCCTACTAGTCATTAAGAAATCCAAGTGCTTAGGGGGATCTAATCAAGTGATTCATTAGATATAAAAGAAGGTGAGTAGTGTTGAGAAGGTATGTATGGAGACAGGGGAGCTTTGTAGTTCTGTGTTATGAAGGGTTAAGATAGTGATAAGAAGCATGGTTTCTTGAGGTACAGTTTAAGTGTTTTAGAAGTTATCTACAATAAATGGCATGAGTCTAAGGTGAGTTTTTGTCATCATTTCTTTGTGTTTTTGAAGTTCAGGTCCAAGGATCATATGCTAGTGTATGGAAGACCTTTTTTCATTAATGTCAAAAGGGGGAAATCAACATATGGAAAAGTACCTTTTAGAAGTGATTTCATTTTTTTAGTGTGTTTGTCATCAATGTGTTTACCATTAATGACAAAGTGGGAGTTTTTTGGCATGTTTTTTGTCATTGATGTCAAAAGGGTACATCATGTAAAGGCATAATGTAATGGTCATTAATGTCAAAGGTATGTTTGGTTAAGTTCTTGAACATGATAGTGGTATAAAGAGAGTGTGTTCTCAGTTAGCAACATGATGTTGTCAAAGGTGATTAGTGATCAATATTTATGTCATCATGAATTTTGTGAGCATGGAAGGTAAAAATCATGTAAGGGTGAGCCATGTGAATTAAACATAGTAAAATGAATGAATAAAGGTATGTGATGTGATAATGAGCATTGAGAGAGATATCAAGTCATATAAAGTTTGGTCATGTGGTTTTAGGTCTGTATGAGGCTGTGGAAGATTAATATTATTAGAAAGAGAATGGTTCAATGATATGAGTATTTTTTGATGTATATGTCTTATTTTTGATGTTTTTTATAGATCAAGACATGCAAATAATAGGTCAAGGTTTCAAGAGCATTGGAAGCTTGATGCTAGTCATGGCATGGTGAAGGTATGAGCTAGTGGCACAATGAGGTGAGTGAACTCAGGAAGGTGATAGGTTGTGAAGGTTATGTGAGAATGATAATAAGGTGTGGATGTACTCAGAAGTGTTTCAAAGTGATTATTTGAAGGTAGGTCCTTTAGTCTTGGTTTGCACCTAAACCATTCTTTAGCCCTACCTAGCCTAATGAGGCATGAGGATTAGATTTCAAGGTGAATGTGTCAAGGATAGCATGGATAGAGTTAATTAAATTTATTTCAAGAGTGATCATGAAATATGAGGCCATGGTTTGCAAGAAAAGGAATGAAAAGTGATTTTAAGGTCTCTTGAGTGAATAGAATAAAAGTATGCAAACTCGAAAAGGACTTTTAGGTGTTTGTTGGCACATGTAACCTATGCATTAAAACTTTAGTATTAGGTATATATGGGTAAGGGTCCTAGATAATATCTATAGGCATTGGTTTTAGATTTAAGGGGAAATCCTTTATGAACAATCGTTAACACCAAAACATGTGTTAAACCTCCCTAAAATGTTAATAAGGACCTGATGTAGAAGATGTTTCTCAACCCAGCTCATAATGGATTTAAATTCCTATTAAATCTGTTGGTTATTTTATTGGACTCTCTCAAGCACCTCTAGGTTGTATTGAGTTGTCAAGTGAGTGAGAAGACCCTAAAAGAAAGGGCTTATTTGTGAAGGAACTACCATAGAATTCAAAAGTTTACTTTGTCAAAGTAGCTAAATTTATGGAATAAGAATCTAGAAACTCATAATACATTCCCATGGAGGTTTTTGAATAATTTTCACCTTTATAGTATGTTAAATTGGTCTTCCAAGTTAGCCATTCATACACAAACCTAATGGTGTAAACTATATAAAACCTAGGCAAGAATAAGATGAAACCAAGTGCATGGATATGTTTTTAAGTAATTTTATGTCATGCTAATACTTTTAATAATATTTATATGTCAATAAAAGAGATGAAAATGTTGAAGCCAAAATGGCTTGTCTGGTTCAGTTTACACTGTGTGATATAGGGTCAAGAAATTGGTCTACAAGACCAATATTTTCCATTTGACCATATGATATTTATATCTAAGAATGGTTTAGATATATTACATGAATTATGAGTCATGAAAAGTGTCTAAATAGTTGTTGGAGGTCTAATTCACCATGATTGCATTTTGAGTATTTTGACAGTTATGAGTGAGTGTTGTGATGAGTTGATCTTGAAGTCTTAAGCTCTAAGTGAAAATACCTAAATAATTTGTTAATGAACCTAAGGTCATGTAGAATTTTTCTCTGTATTTTTTGGATCATTTATTATTTTCTTAAGTTTGTATGAGCTTTAGTATTGAAAGGCAATTTTTTTGGTGTACGCAAGCCTAAAAGGAAGGAGTACTATTGAGGGGTTTCATTAAGTGGTTGCACCTAAAAGGTGTTATGGAGATTAGAGGATGTTGGATAAGATTTATTTGGATGTCTAAAATTTTTATTCCATTTATGGAGGTATAATGTTTTCCAAGGGATCAAATGGTAATGTGCTGATAAGAAGGCCTAATGAAATGAGGTCTCCATAAGACCTAAAAGTGAAATGAGGCCTACTTGAATTATCAAACCAAAAGGGACTCAAATTTAATTTGAAACATGTTTATGAGATGATCTAAAACCTATTATATGGTCAACCTTAGAGGTTAAGGGTATGTTTCTGACCAAGTGGTATATGAATAAGAGATGAGTATATATACAAGGTTTTATTTGGCCTTTTTAAAATAGCCAAGAGTAAGTGAATGAATTGATAAATTAATAAGCATAAGGAGGTTGGGTAGTGTATTGTAATACCTTAGGAGAGAGAATATAATAATTTAATGCAATACAGGTGTTCTACAATTAAAAATGAAGGTCATATGATCTATCTATTCTTGATGAGGGCTAGTTGAGCGAAGAAGCCTAGAGGTAGTTTTGAGAGAGACCAAGTGGAGTAGAGTTGGAGTGATCATTGTATATTGAGAGGATTTCAGATTTGCATCAGAGATGTCTTCCTAATGTATGATATTGGATAAATTTTAGATAGATTAGATAGATATTTGAGTGGATGAATAGAATATAAATGTGTGATTAACTAAGTTGGTGCTTGGTCAAAGGGGACTTGAAGCTTCTTTATAGGTTGGTCATTGCAGAATTGATCTTGGCTGAATTTATGGTTGGTCAATATGGAGTTGGATCTACATTTTAGGTTGGTGTTTGTATATTTTTCCTTTGAATGATTTAGTGTTTAGTCATAGGGGGTTACATCCTCCTAGAAAGTGGGTGCTTGATAAATCTAGGGTTGGTGCTCCATGTTGGGTTGGTGCTCAACTAAATTTGATACATTGTCTTATAGGATAGTTTGTCCAAGCTTTTTTTTAGTGGATTTTATTCCTCATTAAGGTTTTTCACATATGTTATGTGTTATCTTTTTTCATACTTATGTGATTGGTTCTTAATGCATTGGTAGATCACTATGTTACTTTCATAGTTCATAGATAAGTGGATGTAATTGATTGAAAGTTTTTTAAGACTAATTCACCTCCACTCCTCTCAATCATTGTGCTTCCAACAAAGAATGGTAATGAATTTTGATAAATTTTTTGGAATTATTTTAATTATTTGCATAAAAATAAATTTGATATACCAACTAGGATTTTCACTCTTCTAATGCATCCCACATGTTGACCTTAACCTATTTTGAGACTTCTTTGAATATGACATCCATGGGAGAACTGTCTATGTTGTCTAATTCCCTAGTAGTCAATTAAATAATAATTTATTTAGATAGGTATCATCCTCTACAAGGAGGGTTGAATACTATTAGGAATTACAAACTTTTAAATTAGATTTAATATAACCATAAGTTAGATCTAAATTATGAAATAACATGCATCATAGAAACATTCCTCAAATCATAGATATTATGAAAGCGTAAAAATGGAGAGAACAAGAATAAATCACACATAAAATAGATTCACCATGGTTCACCCAATGTGGGCTATATCCACTAAGAAATCCCTCAAATAAAAATGTAATCTAAAAAATAAGATTACAATGAACTCTCATAGAGATAGAAAAATCTCCTATAAAAAATATTGCACAAAATGTTGCACTTTCACCTATCCATACACAATGTTGTATATCACAAGTTGCTAAACCATACCCTAAAATAAAAATATATACTTTGAAAAAACATATGCAGTTTGCCTCTGATCCTCAAAGCCACAACTTTAAAGTAAACAATCAAACTCTAAAGGCCACACCACACCCTATATATATAGAAAATAAAGGAAAATACACAAAAGGAGAAGAAATGTGCAATGCTTATCCAATATAAGCATTATACAACATGTGACAACCCTCCTTCACCTAATTAATCTCATCCAAAATCTCATCCACGAAGTAACACACCAAGATTGGGTTTCCACCTTTCAAGGGAACATTTACCAACACCATGTGATCATAACCAACTCCTTACAATAAAGAAGGAAACACATTTTCCAAGGAACAACCAACTCCCTCAGAACAAGGAAGTCAACATGAAAAATAGACATCTAACAACTAATTCCATAAAACATGGAAACATATAAATTCAATAAAATAAGGAATATTTCACTCTCACATGGAGCAAGGTTTCACACAAGGTGGAGTGGGGAAAATGCACTCCACACATTTTTGGAGCTCTCTAAGCCCTTAAAATGTACCCCTGAGGTCATGTGATAGCCCCAAAAGGCTCCACACTCAACAATCTCACACTTGGACACCATTTCTCCTAAACAAAATCTATCACTACTCCATGACTACTAAGACTAACCAAATCTGAACATAGTCTCAACTTGTCCAATGTGACCACCTTGATCATCATATCCATAGGATTATAGCTAGTATGAATCTTCTCTAGCTTCACCAAGTTTTTCTCTAGAGATATCATGATGAAGAGGTAATGTAATTGAATGTGTTTCATCCTCAAGTGGAAAGCATAGTTTTTTGCCAAATGAATATCATTGTGTAGTCTCCCAACTTCTTGTTCATGCCCCAACTCTTGAAACAAATCCTATAACCAAATAATATACTTTCTAGCCTATATGTTAGTAACATACTCTACCTTTGTGGTTTATAAAGCCACAACATTTTGTATCCTGTAAATCCAACTAACCATTTTATCTCCAACAGTAAATATATATCCTATCATACTTTTCCTACTATCAATATCCCATGCCATATTTGAGTCCGCATAACCATACAAAGTGGTATCTAATCCACCATAACATAATTCAAAATCCATGCTTCCTCTCAAATACCAAAGAATCCATTTCACTACTTAACAATGCTCATAATCTAGATAACTCATTTACCTACACACAACTCCCACTGCTTGGGCAATATCTAGCCTAGTACAAACCATGGCATATATCAAGCTGCCAACTATTGATGAGTAAGGTATGTTAGACATTTTAAGCTTTTCATATTTCATCTTGGGACACTGCTCCTTTGATAATCTAAAGTGGCCTACCAAAGGATTAGTAATAGATTTAGCATCCAACATGATAAACCTTTGCAAGACTTTCTTCACATACTCTGATTGGGATAAAATCAAATTTTTCTCCTTCCTATCATGAGAAATCCCCATATCAAGGTTTTTCTTTGTAGCACCCAAATCCTTCATAAAAAAGGAGTCACTAAGCTATTTCTTGAGCATATGAATATGTTGTATGTTCTTTCCTACAACTAGCATGCCATTGACATACAAACATAATATAATAAAGGAACCATCATCAAAATGTTTGATGTACATGCAATGGTCAGAATGATACCTTTGATAGTCGTGTTCCAACATAAAATAATCAAATTCCTTATACCATTTTCATGGAGCTTACTTCAAGCCATACAAGTTATTCTTTAGTTTACACACATATTTATCCTTTCCTTTGAATTCATATCCCTATGGCAACTTCATATACAACTATTCATCCAAATCACCATGAAGAAAAGCAATTTTCACATCTAAATATTCTAAGTTTAAATACTCAACTACAACTAAACCAAGAATAGTCCTAATATAAATCAAATTTACAATAGAAGAGAAAAATCTCATCAAAATCAATACCTAATTTCTGTGTAAACCCCTTAACCACCATCTTATCCTTATACCTTTTTCTCCCTTCATCCCCTTCTTTTATTCTGAAGATCTACTTGTTTGGCAATGCACTCTTGCCCTTGGGTAGCCTTACCAAATCCCATATTTGGTTCTTCATGAGATATTTATGCTCCTCATCCATGGATTGTTCCCATTTCAACTTAGAATCTACTTGCAGTGCTTTCTCATAACACTTTGGTTCTCCATTTTCAGTGAGTAATAATTAAATTCAAAGAAGGAGAAAAATGTTTAGGTGCTCTTCTTACCCTAGAAGACTTTCTTACCATAGGAGTGTGGGGTCCTTGTTTAGAAATTTCCTAAATTGAATCCTTGGATACTTTGCCATCTGCAATGTCATTCAATATTGTGTACTCTTTTTGTTCATATTCTTATTCCTACAACCGATCCTTATACATGACTTTTTCATTAAAGACAACATCTCTAGAAGAAAATATATTTTTATCTTTAATGATCCATAAATAGAAACCAAAGTCATCCTCTCCATAACCAACAAATTTGTATTTCTCTAATTTAGCTTCTAACTTGGTCCTATTCTCTATCTTAATGAGAGAAAAATCCTCACATCCATATAATATAAGAAAATAATAATCAAATTCTTACCAGACCAAGTTTGTTTAGAAATGCCTCAATACAAGGGCATAAAAGGTCCTCTGTTAATCAGATATACTACCATAATAATTGCTTCTACCCATAACTATAAAGGCAACCCTACATGTAACCTCATGCTCCTAGCATGTTCCATTATTTTTATATTCATCCTTTAAGATACCCCATTCTACTGTAGATTTCTTGGAACCATCCTTTGCCTATGGATTTCATTGTTATAATAATAATCAAAGAAAGCATTACTACAATACTCATCTCCATTATCTGATCTGAGACATTTCAAATTGAGACCTATTTCATTCTCAACCAAGGCTTTCCACTTATTAAAAGTGTTAAATACATCATATTTATTTTTAATACAATAAACCCAAACTTTTATAGTTGCATCATAAATAAAAGTAGCATAATAATTAGCTCCACCAATAAAAGATACCTGAACTAGTCCCCACACATCTAAGTGTACTGGATCTAACTTATGATCTTTTTCTATGGGTCTAACCTTAAGGAAATTATCCTACTTCTATTTTTCATACGCACAATTCTCACAGAAGTCTACATCTAGATCTTTCAATCCAGGCAACTTATCTTTTAAGATCTACATGCTTTTATGGCTCATATGACCAAGCCTGTAGTGCCATATAGTTGCATCTCCATCTATAGTAACTAAATCAATAGAATCAACACTACTATTCAAATATAAATTAATAAATTTATTATCTCTTTAAATCACAAGAACACCTTTGGTAACTTTCCAATAATCTATAGTAAACAATATTGAACATCCCTCACTGCCAATAGCCCCATTGAAACCAAATTATGTCTCAACATAAGCATGTGTCAAACATACTTAAAGATCCATGTGTTCCCATTCTTCATCATAACCTAAACACAACATTTCCCTACTATATAACATTGTTCATCATCACTAAGATAAACATGTCCTAGATTCTCTTGAACATAGTCAGTAAAATAATGCCTATGTGGGTGGCATGAAAATAAGCCTCTGAATCTAATATGCAAGACTCAGAAAACTATCCATATAAATAATTAAAGCATTCTAACATGATTTACTTGATGTCACATTTAACTCATTCATTTCTTCTTTATTTGAATTCATATCACAAAGTGACCAACAATCCTTCTTTGAGTGTCCACTCTTCTCACAATGCTATCATATCATCTTGGATCTAGATCTGGACTTAGATGTACCTTTTGAATTTTATCAATTGCCTTTGATCTTGTCCTTTTGCCTCACTATAGTATTAATGGATAAAGTATTACCTGAAGATGATTCACCAATGATTTTCATTTGCATCTCCTCACTAAGAATCACACCTATAACATCCTCAAAATTCAAGCTTTCCTTGGAAGGGATTACATTACTCACAACCATAACCAAACTATCCTAGCTATTAGGCAAAGAAGATAAGATTAAAAAATCTATAAATTCATCATCAAACTAGATTCCAACTAAAGTGAGCATACTTGCAACCGTATTAAAATCATTTAGATGATTAGTTATTGAACCATTCTTAGACATTTTCATGTTAAGCAATATTTTCATAAGAAAAGTTTTATTAGAAGTAGAGGGTTTATCATATTTATCCATGAGATATTTTTTGGTTTTCTCATAAAAAATATTAAATGAAATAGATGATGCAAGGCATAACCATATGGATCCTAATGCCTTCCTATCAAGTAATGACCAATCCATATCACTCATACTTATAGGTTGTTCTACTTTCCCCTCTAAAGGGAGATGTATCTCCTTCTGATATAGGTAATCTTCAATTTGCAATTTTCACAAACCAAAATTGTTACCATCAAACTTTTCAACTTTGAACCTGATCTCTTCTCCCATAGCTCTCACTCAAGCTAATAGCCTTCTTGTGATTTACCATTTTAGTAAAACATAACCAATAGCTCTGATACTAGTTGTTAGGAATTAAAAACTTTTAAATCAAATGTAATATAACTATAAATTATATCTAACTTAAGTGATAGCATGCATCATGAAAACATTCCTCAAATCACAACTATTATGAAAGCATAAAAATGGAGAGAACAAGAATAAATCACATATAACACAAATCTATCATGGTTCACCCAATGTGGGATACATCCACCAAGAAAGTTTTCAAATCAAACTATAATCTAAAAAAAATATTACAATGAACTCTCACAGAGATAGAAAAATCTCCTGTAGAAATGACGCACAAAATGTTGTACTTTCACTTACACCTACACAATGTTGTATTTCACAAACTACTAAACCACATCCTACAAAAAGAACCTTCACCTTGTAAAAACATCTATACTTTGACTCTGATCCTCAAAGCCGCACCCTGCAAATAAACCATCAACCTCTAAAGTCCACACCACACCATATATATATATATATATACATATATATATATATATATATATATATATATATATATATACATATATATATATATGTATATATATATATATATATATATATATATATGTATATATATATATATATATGTATGTATATATATATGTATGTATATATATATATATGTATGTATATATATGTATGTGTATATATATATATATATGTATGTATGTATCTATATATATATGTATGTATATATATATGTATATATATACATATATATATGTATATATATACATATATATATATACACATATATGTATATATATGTATATGTGTGTGTGTGTGTGTGTGTGTGTGTAACGAAGGAAAATCCATAAAAAGAGGAGAAATTTATATTGCTTATCCAAGATAAGCATTATCCAACATGCGACAACCCTCCTTGACCTAATCAAGCTCACCCAAAATTTCATCCATGAAGGAACACACCAAGATTAGGTCTCTACCTTTGAAGGGCACATTTACCAACACCATGTGATCACAACCAACTCCTTTCAATAAGGAAGGCAACACATTTTTCAAGGAACAACCAACTCCCTTAGAACAAGGAAGTCAACATGGAAAATATACATCTAACAACCAATTCCATAAAATATGGAAACATAGAAATTAGATAAAATAAGGAATATTCCACTCACATGTGGAGCAAGGTTTCACAAAAGGTGGAGTAGGTAAAAATTATTTCCCCACATTTTTGGAGATCTCTAAGCCCCCAAAATGTACTCCTAATGTCATGTGATATCCCCAAAGGGCTCCAAACTCATCAAATACTTTATCTATATGCACACCAAAGATATTTACATCCAAGCCTTTAAAGTGTACTATATCTCCTTCAAGTAAAATTTTTATTTTTATTTATAGAACATATTTACTTGCATATGATCATAAATTGATCAATTTAACACCAACAACTATGAAATTCAAATTGTTCTCACCACCATGTATAAGGGATGGCCCATCCAATTGATCACTCCTTTTAACCATTAAGATGCTTCATGTTTTACATAAAACCAAAATTTTAACTAGCCATGCTATTAACTTCTTGGGTTGTTCCAAGATTGGGCATTCAAAACAATAATTTACCACATTTGCTACCATTACCCTAAAAATTAGGGGTTTTAGTCTATCTTCATAAATTTTATTATCTTCTAGCACATGATTTATAAACCCTTAGTATATGTCATCATTCCTACAAGAACATTTATGTTTGAGAACCACATTTTTTGAAATAAAATCAATTCTATCTTAATATATTTTATTGATGGTTCTTTCATTATCTTTATTCTAATATCCCTCTAGTTTCATGATGGTACTATCATCCTATAAGTCATTATATATGTGATCACTATAAATTGGTGGAATTGATGAATTTGTGTGATTTGACAATTCCCTCTATTCCCAAGCAATTTAACATCCTTTATTCTTGACATCTACTAAAGTTTAAAATTCATCAATTGAAAAGGGAAAATATCTTTTCTATGCAATACCTTGTTAATATTGACAACAAGAAATCATATTCCCACATCTCTATAATGTAGTATCCTACTACATGCATACGCACTACCCTCTATAACTTTGGTGCTTTTTGAAAATAAATCCATTTATTCATCCTCTCCAAATTCAAGATACAATGATGTTATAATTTAAAAAATAAATGACTTCAAATAAAATAAAATCAATAAAACCATATTAGATCATAAATAAATTAAAAATAAACAACAATGTGGGATAAAACTAAATATGTAAATTACATTGATATAAATTTAATATATTGCTTGATTTAAATTATTATCCACATAATATATAATATTTTCTATTATTAGTCAATCAAAGTTTTTGATTTTACTTATTATTCTAGAAATTATAAATTTTGGCATACATAATTGTTAGAATATTTTTTAAGGTGTTATTATAGAAATTCTAAATGCTTGTTCATTATTAGATCATTAGCAAGTTTTTTTGACATGCATTAAAAAATTTTAAAAAAAAATTAAATATTAAACAAAAAATTCCCTACCAATATTCTCTACCAATCAAAATTTACCACTAAAGACATGGGAACATGGATAAATTTAGAAATTGATTAATTTATTATTAGTATTTACCAAAGCATAGTACTATAGGTTTCGCTTGAGCAAATAATTTTTCTACTCTATCCAATGATAACCTTTAACACAACAGATCACTTTAAAAATTCTAAAGTTTAACACCTAAAAATTAAATAATATTCCTCTATATGTTCTCCTAGAATATTCCATTTATACCAATATAATAACTAAAGTCATATATTTTTTAAATAAATTTGAAGCCTTATTCCAATCTTCACCAAGTTCAAAATTTTTCTAATACCACATCATTTATTTTTCACTAACTTTTTAAATATAAATATCAATTCAAAAAATACTTCCTCCAAATAATAACCCTACATGAATCTACATACCATAGCAATTTATAAGTTCATAGATTAAATTTAAGAAAATTTATGTTTAACGATTGCATTAAGAGTCACAAAATATTACACCAAATCTCAACATTTCCATGAATATAAATTTATCTTTTCTTTCACGCTTCATAATTATATATTAAGTATTATAATTAAAATAATTAACATATTTTTGGGAAGCAAATCATATGCAGCACCAATTATATTTGAGTAATGATTATTCATGTAGTTGGCTCTAAAATCCCAAAACTAAAATCAATTATATAATTAAATTGTTGATGGCAATGTATTAATTAATCTATATCATTACATAGAAGTGTGATTTTTGATATTTTTAATGTTATTCTTCATTTAAATCCTCATATATTGAGATTAAAAAAAATTTGTCAGTGCATAAAATATATATAACCCTAGATAATATATATTTCAATTTGGCATTTAAATCATGTACAAGAAATTATATTAAATATCAATAGATGATCATACACATTTTTACTAGGAGTATATTTTATAAAAATTTCACTTAAATATCATGAATAAATATTATGTATATAATTAATCAGGGCAAGTGTGTAATTTCATTTCATGGTGGATGTTGATATGTGGATAAATTTGGATTTATACCAAAATAGTGAATGACTATGTGATGTGATCTCCCATTCATGCCTAGATGTTTTTCAATCTCTTGATTAAAGTATAAATGGTCGTGTTCCCTTCTTATTACATCATATCTTGGATTATAATGGAGAAGGTGTTCGATTAGGATTTGGAGCTAGTTGTTATGGATCCTTTCCTTTGTATTATATCATCCACTAGGGAAATGGCCTTATGGGGTGAACTGACAGACCATAAGTTGAAGGTCATAATCTATATACCTTTTAGTTTGGTCCTTAATGCCATCAAGGAGATTGTAAGTACAACCTTCATTTATTCTCTAGCTTGATGCAAGGTAAATTGTAGGGTGGTTTTATTTCCACAAATAACTTACATGAGATTCTTGGTGATAAGGAAGCTACATGATTGATGGTGGTTAATTTTGCTCACCCTGAGCTTCGACATGATCTAGTATAAACATTGGAAGATTTTATTTTGGATTCTCTATCTCATTTTTTATTTTTTAAGATAGATCAATGGGGACTCATTCCCCTCTATGTGTTCTAGGAATTGGAGAGTTTGTTCATGAAGTTGGATAATTTGTTTAGCCACCTGTAGAAGCTTGGATGGGATAACAAAATTTCATAGAAGAATATTATTCCTCCTTTCAATATGAATGATCTCATAACTCCTTTGCCTCTGTTGTCAAAGGTCATTGACTCCTTCACTTGATAATGATAGTGAAGGATGTGAATTTATTAGTTATAAAGTGTGGGATTTTATTTGATATCCCTTCTTCCTTGGTAGGATATTGATCTAATAGAAATTCCTCTATTTCTACTAATCATATTCTCCTAACATAAGAGAATTTATGGTTTTTTAATCCTAAGCCTTAGATTTGGTTTTTCTATTGATGGTTATTATGGTGATCTTGATGAAATGGGTGTCGGTGGTAGTGGCCTTGGTAGTGGATTACATGCTGTTGGAGATTGGGACTCATATATTTTGGTTGGAGTTGGATTTGATTTGTTTGACACTGCTCCTCCATCTTTGTATGTAAGCATTACTAGTAAATATTTTGAGTTGGTTGTACATGTAGATATTCATTCAATCAAGGTTTTATGGTCTTTTCCAATTTGATTTGGTGGTCTACTTACATCTTATTTTTTATAATGTTCTTAACATTGATGTATGTGTAGTTCTCATTTGTTTATTCATTTGTGGTTCTAGCCTTCAATGTGTAATATTGTTGTTGTCATATTGTTGGGATTATCAAGGTTTGTCCCTTGGTTTTGGGTCTTTATTTGGTTATTTTTTAGGCTAAAGAGTGGTTTGGTTATAGATAATGGTTGTTCTCCATTTTTCCTCTATTTTTGTAATATCTTTGCTTTGTGTATGAGTAAGTGACCCACAACCCTCATTATCAATCCAATACACACACACACACAAATATATATTATTATTATCAAAAATTTATGATCTGAGTAATATTTTAGGTGACAATTTAGGTGATGGTTCTACCCCGATTGGTGGCAAAACTTTTAGGAGCCATAACATTTGCACCATAGCTCTGTTTGACTCTCCATTTGAACCATTAGAAAGCTAAGAATGAGGGAAACACCTTGAGATGGAAAAAATATCTACTTTGTGGGATTTTATCCCTAAAAACCAAATGTAAGTACCCCAAATTTTAATTTGAGTAAGTTTCTAAAAATAGTAATTTGTCAAATTATGTATTGTTGTAAATCATGGCAGTCAAACCACTTAATCTCCCTTCAGATTGGTGACCTTACACATCCTCATCCTACATTGAAAATGTGTATAAATGAATATGTAACCCAAAATGGAAATTAGACATCTCTTCTCAAAGATAGGCATATGTTGTATCTATAATTTTGAGCAATAAAACATCTCTTCTCAGAGATAGCATTATTATAATCATGTTGTTCTTATTTCTTGAATTATCTTTCAACCAAAGATTTTGAGTTTTGGATCATTGGTATCAGAACAATTTGTCTTGAGAGTGTATGATCCTGAGGACAAGGTTAGGCTATAAGAATCTTGGGTGGAAAATAATAGAGTTTCCAAACTATCTATTTATTCACTCCAAATGACCTCAGATGGTGGACAACATTGAGACATCTGATCCTTTCAAGGAAATGGTGAATGAAGCCCTCCAACAGTCGCAAGCATAGATGCTACAACAATTCACCCAAATTCTCCAACAAATCTCAATCAAAAAATTTGGCTCCTCATTTGCACCCCCACATCATTTCAGTGCCCCAACACCCTTCAAGGCTCAGGTGAATTTTGATATCCCTAAATTTGAAGGCAAAATCAATGATGGTGCAGTAAAAAATTGGTTGGATCAATTATCTTCATATTTTTTGGTAAATAAATTCATTGATAAAGAGAAGATCACTTTTACTCTTTTGAAAGCATCATTGCTTGTCAAAAATTGGTGGGAAGTGTACAAGAAAAGATTTAGTATGGATGATATTGGCCTTGAGGTGGAACCTACCTAGGATGATTTCATAGAAGCTATAAAGGAAGAATACTACCCCATTAGAGCATATGATGATCTGTATATAGAGTGGCAACAACTTTGCCAAGGTAAGGAATAGTATGTTCAAGATTACACTGACATTTTTCATTCTCTATTTTCAAGATTGGGCATCCAGGAAAGTGAGAAACATAAGGTTCTCAAATATCATGGTGGAATATAATGGTATATATGAGGGAAGATGTAACTCTTCAATTTGGAAACCCTCAGTAAGGCATATAAGTTCATAGTGAAGATTGAGCAGAAGTATGGAAGAATAAATATGAAGAGTAAGCGTTCAAAATAGAAAAATGACAAAGAAGGTAAAAAACAAGGCCAAAATTGGAAGAAAAAGGAAGGGAAGACTGTGAAATGGTGTGATTACCATAAATCTAAAATACACTCTAAAGAAGAATGTCGAGCCATCAAGTCCCTACTTTTTTAGTCACAATCCTCAGCGTTTACTACTCTGCCTCATACACACCCTATAATTGAAGATGATGAAGAAGAGATTATAGATGTTGAGATCAATGCCATCATTGCTTCATAATAGACCCATGAGGAGAGGCTAGATGATAAGGAAAGGTTGTTTCACTCTAAGTTATGGGTGAAAGGTAAGCCTCTGCATTTCATTCTTGATAGTGGGATTCAAAATAATTTAATCTCTGATAATGTTGTGAAAAGCCTAATTTATCCATGAAGCCTCACCCAAAGCCATAAAATATTGGATGTTTGATTATAATGAGAAAGCTTTGTGTCACCCACCAATGTCTTCTCTCATATGCAATAAAACCTTTCCAAGATGAGGTCTTATGTGATGTGGTCAATCTAGATGTTTATGATGTACTCTTTGGTCAGCCATTCATGTATAATCAACATGGCATCCATGAATCAAGAAATTGAAGGATCACCCTCACTCTTGGAACATGGTGCTACAAGGTACCAGAGGTACCACCTTATACATCTATCTCCTTTATTAGTGCTAATAAATTCATTCTCATGGTGGTCAAGCCACAAGAATCCAAAAGGGTTGATGTTGCAGCCCTGACTACACAAATAACACAACAATAAAAGCAAATAGATACCAATCTAAATAAGTTCATGGCCTTCCATCCATAAACTGATGGTTAGATAGAAATGGTGAATAATCAGTCCTAGCACAACTCCACAAAGCACAGTCCATTACAAGTATGCATCAGGAATCAACTCAAAATACAACTTCCACACTTGATGACAAATCATGATGCAATGGGGACCATTGCTTCTCAAGCAGGGAAGAATGATCCAAGCAATATTTTAGGTGACAATTCAGGTGAAAGTTCTACCCCAATTGGTGGTATAACTTTTGGGAGCCATAACTTTTACACCATCGCTCCATTTCACTCTCTATTTGAACTACTAGAAAGCTAAGAATGAGGGGAACATCGTGAGATGGTATTGAGATTTGATCAATGGGTTTTGACCCCTAAAAATGAAATGAAAGTTCCATAAATTTCAATCTTAGTAAATTTTTAAAAATAGTAATTGCTCAAATTATGTATTGTTGTAAATCATGAAAGTTGAACCACTTAATCTCCCTCAATATTGGTGACCTTCCACATCCTTATCCTACCTTAGAAATGTGTATAAATGAAGACGTAACCCAAAATGGAAATCAGACATCTCTTCCCAGAGACAGGCATATGTTGTATCTATAATTTTTAGCATTAAAACATCTCTTCTCAAAGATAGCATTATTACAATAATGTTGTTCTTGTTTCTTGAATTATCTTTCAACCAAAGCTTATGAGTCTTGGATCAGTAATTGGGGCAGACTCATTGCTTGAATTGTCACCTAAAATATTATTTAGATCAATTTAAGACTCTTTTTTTTTCAATTTGTGCACTAATGAAATTAAATAAAATAGTTTTAATTACATCCATGATACCAAAAAATCTATTGGACCACCAATTACACTAATTACTTTAACTACTTATAGGTTCCCAAGATTACAAAAATTCAAGTTACCCTTTTGAAAACTAAAAAATTGGGTGTTATTCTTTCCTTTTCATTGATAAAAATACTTTTGGTTTTCTTGATGTTTACATGTATCCCTAATTCATTAAATCAGAGCTATAGAGGGAAGATATGATCTCTTAAATATTGGATTGTCCCTACCATTATAAAATCTTTGTGTAAAAAGTTATTTTTGGTTTTCACAAATTAGGGGGTGCTTGGTGTCAAACTTCAATTGGATAAAATAATGGACACACACATGCAAACGCATGCATGCATGCGCGCACACGCGCGCGCACACACACACACACACACACACGTGTGTGTGTGTGTGTGTGTGTGTGTGTGTGTGTGTGTGTGTGTGTGTGTGTGTGTGTGTGTGTGTGTGTGTGTGTATTTTATATATATATATATATATATATATATATATATATATATATATATATATATATATATATATATATATATATATATATATATATATATATATATATATATATATATATATATATATGTATGTATGTATGTATGTGTGTGTGTGTGTGTGTATGTGTGTGTGTGTATGTATGTATGTATATAATATGTGTGTGTGTGTGTGTGTGTGTGTGTGTGTGTGTGTGTGTGTGTAATTGTCATAAAAAGTTTAAGACTCAATTTATTTCAATTTGTGCACTAAGGAAATGAAATAAAATGATTTTAATTTCATTTGTGATACTAAACAGTCTATTAGACCACCGATTACACTAATTACTCTAACTACTTAAGAGGTTCCCAAGATTACACCACTTCAAGTTATCCTTTTTCAAAATGATAAATGGGGTATTGTTCCTTCCTTTTCATTGATAAAAATAATTTTGGTTTTATCAATGTTTACATGCATCCCTAATTAATTACATCTGAGATCTAGAAGGAATATATGGTCTCTTAAATATTGGATTGTCCCTACCATTATAAAATCTTGGTGTAAAAAATTGTTTTTGGGTCTCACAAATTAGGGGGTGCTTGGTGTCAAATTTCAATCAAATAAAATAATGGTTTTTGAAACTCATCGATTCCCAACACATTAGTTTTTCAATAAGAGAAATAAATGGTTTGAGGAAATCATTAGTTCTTAATGACACACATTTCTCTGATTAGACATTTGAAGTAGTGCTAAGAAATAATAATTTAGTGCTTGAGTGACACCATTTCACTGAATCAAATAATGATAGGTTGATATGAACTAAATTAGTTATGGTGTTTATAGGTCTTAACACTTTTCAAGTAATGGTGTTTCCAGGTTTTAACACTCTACATTACTTTCATATTTTTAGTATTCATAATTTCACCAATATTTCACTTTTGATATTTTGTGAGTTTGATCATTTTGGTTATCATAATCTAAAGTTGGTAAGTCATTATGGTTTGAGTTTATGTATCCTTCACAGTCAGTTAATATTTCATGCTTCCATAAGTCCTTCAATAAAGCCTCTATGATAAACTAATTGGTTATATATGACTTCAAAATAATGATATCATGAAAAGTGGAAAGCATCAAGGGCTTCATAGTTAGGGAAGCTCGTTATCTTTAGAAGAGACACTATGTGGTGTAAATATAATGAAGTGTCAAAATTAACATGTGGCATCAAGTTGGCAAAGATTATTAATGGATTTTTTCCTATAAAGTTTGTATATACTCTAAGTCCACAACAAATGGATGGCCCAATTTTAAAATGATGAATATTTTAATTTATCAATGGGATGTACACATCCCTTCAAAGTTATTGAATGGAAAATCACATTAACAAAGTTATCAAAAGCCTTAAAACACATTTTAATAGCTTTAAAATAATCAATATAGTTCACTTTGAAATAATTTACAAATGCATAATCTTTGTAGAACTATCAAATATGCCTCGTGATCATCATTTCATAAGTGAGGACATTTCCCATTTTAATTTGAATAGAAGCTTACATGGGCTAAATGTTTGAAAAATAGAAGCAAGAATGAGATGAAAACTTTAAACCAAATTTTCCTCACCTACGATAATTCCCAAATCTTCTCAAATATTATTATGGACTTTGAGTCATTAGATCACATGTTTCCTCACTACTCAGTTATGTATGAGTAATCCATGTAGAGAATCCTACAACAGGGGAAGAAAGCCCCATTTTTGAAGATAGTCAGTTTTCAGATGTTTTATTTGATATACAGAATGTTGGTTTGTACCTTGTAATAATGAAACCTAAGTTATTTCCATGTCTCAACCTATTTTTTAATATATTTAAGTTTTCTCATATGGAAAAGGTGTCATGACATTAAATAAAAAGGTAAATCACATATCTTTCATATCAAGAATGACCTTCTAATCCTATTATAGGCTTCTTGATCCTAATGATGTGTTTAATCACGTCATGACCTTGGACTGAATTGAAACATGTAATATAAGAGAGGTATTAAAGGACTGGACTGAGAAAATTAACCATTATACCAATAAAAAGTACATCAACAAAATACCTATCATATTATTTAGACCTATTTTGAGAATGGGTATGTCTGTGATGAATTTATTGTTTGGATAACTAATGACAACTCATGTGAAGAAGGCCTAAGTGCCTTTACTTTATATGATTATTGATGACAAACGGGTCTTCACACTAGGATAAGTTATATCTTTCAATTTAATTTAGAGACGTATTCAAGTATAAAATAGGGATGAATTTTTCATGTCCCACCTGGTGAACTTTCATGTGCCAAAACTGAGTTTCCTTATTACCCCAAATGGACTTCTAATTTATCAGAGATATTTCATATGACCTTCACCTATTTTCACATTCATAAGTTTTTGTAAAATATAGATGATATTTTAAATTAATTTTACCCATTGATCTATTATACCATCAATGATAAACCCATGCCTCACATTTCAAAAAATATATCAAAATAATTTCAAGCATTGAAGATTATTGGTTTTGTCCCACTTACATAGTCATTAGGTTAGATATTTTATTTCAATCCCCATTGTAACTCCATTATTATGCTCTAGACAAACTTCTTGAGCAATAAATTTCTTATCAAATAGTCTAAAGTATTGGGGGAAAATGAAAGTGAGGAAAAAATCACCGTACTCTCACCTCCCTCTTAGGATTGGCAAGAATTAGTATAAACGATGTTTCAATTTATATCATATTTTCTCACATAGAAACTCTCACAATTTGATTGATCATGATGTGAGTATATGGTATCCTAAGGGGAGATTAGGTATTTATTTAAAGGGATTAAAAATAAAGTTCCATATTTGTTATCATCATCACCCAAATCTAGATGATTGGGTGTTAATTAATGCCATAGATAGTAGGGTAGTAGAAGAGAACATGAAAATATCAAGTTTTAGGTTTCCATTGAAGGCACCATTAAAGATACAACAACAAACCATAGAGGAGAGGCCAAACACCTTTACCTAAGAAGAAGAAATAAAATAGACTAGTCACATCCTTACAAGGAAAATTCTATGACAATTGGCCAATTTACAAGGGCAATAATAATTTTGTCTTCCTCTCAAGGTATATTCTTTTCTTATTTTTAAAATTATTCATAGATCTAGTCTCATGCCTACTAATGATGTTAAAACTAGTGCATCTAGGGTTGGTCAAATTCTTATTAGTGTTCTTGTAGTTGATTTGGACACTATTTATGATCTCATAAAATAAATTGAGTTGGTTCATGTTAGGACTACTAGTGATGGCTTTGAAGTTTAAATAACCATTCTAGTTTTCCCTACCACCTCTTTAATCTAAAAAATGGCAATTAGCATTCCCATAATTCCCCTATTTTTGATGTACCTAAATCTACTATGAATATTGATTTGATAGCTTCTAGTGTTCCTATGAAGAATATCCTTACAATTACTAAGGTTTATAATAGGCATAATACCTCCAAAACTAGTATTCTTATAGCTAGTCTAGGTTAAGTTGGTCTAGGTTTAAATGAAATGACAATTGTACCCAGTTCATCAAAAGTCAAAGAGAATATTGTTGAATCGCAAGACGAAAATACAAAATGAAAGAATATTGCTTTTAACTCTTCCACCCTTGCATCTAGTGATGTCACTCCATCTTCACCTCTTCCATCCTTCAATTGAATGTACCCTACTTGCACCACTTTTATTTCCTTCACCATATCCATCACTTCATCTACATTGTCACTTCATTCACTTCATCTAAAATTCTTATGTATTCATAAAGAGAAGACTAAACTGGGAAACTGCAAGCCACCTAATTATAGATATGAGATCAAGTGATTATTAATGAACCCCATATGAAGATTGAATTCAACAAGGCCACCATCACCATGAAGAGGGTAACTAGGAGAAAGGTAAACATTATAGTTCAAACTCTATTTTTCCATGAATTTTAAGAGAAATTATTTTCTTTGACTAAGAAGAGAAAGGCTAGAGGTGAACAACTCCTTAAATATGAAAATACCCTTCTTCATTTATCTTGGATTCCAGTGAAGTGGCATCCACCATGGTCAAATGGATGGAGTAGAAGTTTGAATACTTAAAACTCAAACCAAGGCCTCAGTACCATAGGGACTTGCTTAGCATGTAGAATAATCCCTTAGATCATTATATGGTTTATTGATACAAAGCTTGTATGTAATAATACAAGTGATACATTGATTGAAAATATTAAATCATATTTAAAAACAATGATTCAAATAAGACATAGGTTGAAGGCTTTGATAAAGGTAATTCATGAAGATTCTTGTCCAAATCTAAATATTATGACCGTTGAGGATGTAGGCTAGGCTCAGATTTTTGTTAACATGATGAGAGTTTCTCTACTAAACTAGGATAGATAGATGATTATTATAGGAGTGTGTAGGATAGTGGAATAAGATATGATTTTAGAATTATTCCATGATATTATAATTGTAAACTTATTTTCCCAAGATAGACATAATATTTCTATGAAGGATATATTTGATGCTTAGTTAGATAACATCATGAGATATTTTAGGGATAAGGATGTGGAATCTAAGGATGGTGGTAGTGACAATGTATTTGAGCTAGTAACTAATGCCAATGAAAATATTGAAAGGTTATCCTCACTGAAGGAAATGTTAGGATTCAATTACAAATGCATGCATTATTGATAAGGAGTACAAGGACATTACATAGAGTGCCCCTCATGTCACTACATAAGATCAATAATGAATTTAATGTATGTTAATTGAGGTTTAAAAAAATCAACCTAAACCTCAACCCCTAACATTTGATCATCTAGCTACTTCCACTCAACATGTAACATCTAGTTCTTAAGTGCAACCTAGACAACCCATTAATGGAGTTTCAGCTAAAGTGATTGTTAAAATTGAGATTGGTTGAATACTATTAATTCTATGTATTTTAAAACTTGTTTATGATAAATTAACTAAAATTAATTGTATGTAATTTATATGACAATTTGTATGGACTACCCATTCATGTGTCTTTGGCCACTTTGTAATCCATTTATACCATTTAGACCCATCATTTCTATTGGGTGGGTATAATCCATATCAACAATCAATGCTTATAATATCTATCTTAGCATGAAACCATTGATATATGTTTTATCTATATAATATTACCTTGAAAATAAAACTCTATCTTTTTTCTATTAATGCAAGGACAATGATAAAAAAAATTAAAGGTTATGAATAGACCAAGTTTCACTATATAATATGAGTAAAGTTGTGAAAATAACTTAATGATAAATATATCTTCATATTGGACCCTTTATATTTATATTTAGTCTAGAACTATGTGCAGGCCTAGGCCCTACAAGCCTTAAGTTAGGGGGCAATAATGAAACTATAAACTAAAAATTCCTTAAACTCATTGATTCTTGATGGCACTTAATTCACTAATTGGATAAATGAATGGTTAGAGGAATTCGTTAGTTCTTGACAGCATAAATTCATTGATTATAGGTTTGAATAATTTCTAATAACTAAGTCAATGTTTGATAGACATTATTTCACTGAATCAATTGATGGAATTTTGGTAGGAACTAAGTCGATTCCCAATAGTTGGCATATCATTGATTCACTAATACAAAGTAATATTAAGTGTTTAAATGTTATATACCAATAATCATGCATTCATAATACGCCACCCTTGGTTAAGGAATTACTTGCCAAAGTATAAATGCATTTATAATTTGATCACCTTTTGGTTATAGTGTGAAAATTTAGATATGTTATGGTCTATGTGCCTATGGTTATAGTATAGCTAGGTGCGAATATTGATATAAATTTGGCTATCTCACATTTAATAAAACATGTCCTTATGCATGCTATGATCTAGGTGATAATATTAATATATAATAAATCATTAAAATTTAATAAACTATGTCTTACTCTTGAAATAAGAAGCATAATTAATATGGCCTACTTGGAATCATAATTGTAAAGAGATTTGATTTCAATAATTTTCCAAAATTCCTTCAATCAAATCATATTTTTTATTCAAATTAAATATGGCACATGGTGCATAGTCTTGGTGCAAACAATTATAAGTATGCCACTTCAAATTTATGAGGATAAATGTGACTTTGAATTTATGAGGAAGATTTTCACTTAGAATTTTAAGTGAACTCACAAAATTATTTTATTTGTGATAAATTCATTGACTGCAAAGAAAGCTTTGACTACAAAAGCATCAGAGTCTAAACTGCAAATAGTTTAGATATTTTGAAACTCAAAATAGTGAAAAAGTGTGATACTATATCAAAAACCAAAATTACAATATACCATTCCAAAAATCAAAATTACAGAACTCGCACACAGTATTTAAAAAATCCTTCAATCAAATCATTTTTTTATATGAATGAAAATATGGATCACAATATGTAGTCTTGATTTGAGTAATTTGAAGTATGTCACCTCAAATTTACTTAGAAGATATACTATATATAGGTGAAGATACTGATAACTAAGGCACCAAAATCATTAAATAATTATAAAAGTCTACATTTGCCATAAAAAGTCATGCATCAATTGTGGAAGTGAAGCTCTAAATTTTGAGTTATGTTGATTTCATTAGAAGAAAAATGTGAATAGTTGGCTCATGTTGTGGATATTTTGGTTTTAGAGTTTTATTGAAGTTTAGACAGAATCATTGTTACATGTATGTTTTTTATTTTGAGTGACAATCTATTAAAAAATGCATGTAAAGGTTGTTTTCCTTCTAAAACCTTGTAATATTATTCTTTATTATTAATATTTTCTCTTTCTCTTCTTACTACAACTCTCAAATTAGTTTTTCCTTTAAAAATGTTGTGATTTCAAAACCATAACCCAGAGAACTAAATAAGACTATTTATAATTTATCAATTACTTGTAGTGAATTGAAGAGGTTACATCCCTAGGTTTAACAAACAAGAATCATGGTAAAGAACAAGAGTTTGTATTTAATTTAATACTTCCAAAAAATATTACCTAAGTTATCCATTCAAGGCATCTATCCATTTAAATAACAAGGCCATATTGCAACAAATATCTAAGGACTTTAATCATAAAATTGAATGATGATAATGATCTAGAATAATGACATACCTTTCATATAAGAAATTGACATTGATTTAAAAAATATAGTTAAATGGAAGATGAATTTTAATATATTTATAAAATTCATTTATGTTTTTAATGATAAGAAATGTGAAGGTAGAATGAATTAAATCAATAAAAACATTAAGGTTAAAGGAAAAGGAAGTAATATCCCTAAAAAAGCCTTAGTTGGGCACTCCAAAACATTTTAGGTGTTATTTGTATGGGGATGACTCATTCAATAAAAAAGTAGTAATATCCCTAAAAAATACTTATTAAAATAGTAGTTGGGTGCTCAAGAGGGCCAAAACCTTGGTTAAAATAATAGCTTAGCTACATAATGAAACTATGGATTAGGATGACATATTGATCGACATCATTATTGGTACCTATGCCTTAAAGGCATATGAATGGGGAAAAAACCCTAAAAATGTTTGAAATATGGAAGGAAAAAATAGAAGAAGACAAAGGGCATGTTGATATTGATATTATTAGTAGTTTGACATATAAGAAATATGGGTATATATACATGAAAAGACATTAACATCCTCAAATTTTCATATAAGGAGGAGTTCTACCATTAACAACACTTACAATTTTACTCCTCAAATTCAAAGATAAAACAACATTAATAACCTCAAATTGATTTATTTTCATACCATTAATGTCATTTGACACATTATATTACATGTTACAATATTCTAGTATAAGTTGTTTCATCGAATTTATAATTTCTTCTTCATTTTGTGTTCAGGGACTAACTTCATCTAAAAATTGGACATGTATCATAAAGGACTCCTTTTTTAAAAGGAAGCCTCCTAAATATCCAGAGCACCAAGATATAAAATAAGTTTATAATGTGAAACATCTCATATTGGAATGTTTTATGATGTGAAATATGTGTTGAAGGATATAGATGGATTGGTTTATATAATTATTTCCTTGTTTTTCTAATTATAATATTTCCTAGTAATCTCCCCAAAAAACCTTAGTTGGGAACTTAAGACATCCGAAACCCTTGCTAAAATAATAACCCAATTGTAGAATGAAATTATGGATTGGAATGAGATATAGGCCTCCTTTTCTCTTTCTACACATCCCTTCATGGCATATGGATGGGGAGCAATCCAGCTAAAAATGTTATAAAAATGGAAGGAAAAAATAAAACTAAGACAAAGGGAAAATATGATGATGACTAACCATGTTGTTACTATGGGTAATGGTTCTCATTTTTTTTAAACATGTTAATAACACATTGGTTTCACTTGGTTGGATTCATTTTTGCTATAAAACCTAGTCTAATAAAATAAAAAAATAATTAAACATAACATATAATTCTTTTTAGTTATAGTGCAAATGGGATGAGTATATATGTTAATAGTATCCCTATCATGATTATGATTTAGAGTTGGATTCCACCCACTCTAAGATTAACATGAGTGTTAAGATTTACTTAGTTCATATAGGATGAGTAATAACCATGTTGTACTATGGGCAAAGTTCTTGTTTTTTTTTTAACATTTCAATTGCACATTGTTTGCACTTGGTTGGATTCATTTTTGTTAGAAAACCTAGTTTGATATAAAAATAAATTAATTCAAAATAACATGTAAAGATTTTTAGTTATTTAGTGTAAATAAGATGAGTAGATTTTTTTTACTAGTATCCTTATCATGATTCTCAATTAGAGTGGGAAACCACCCACTCTAAGATTCACATGAATGTCAAGATTTACTTAGTGCATATAATACAAGTACTAACTATGTTGTTACAACGGGAAATGGTTATCAAATTTTTAGCATTTTAATGACACATTGTTTTACACTTGGTTGGATTCATTTTTGTTAGAAAACCTAGTATGATAAAACAATAAATTAATTCAACATAACATATAAATATTTCCAATTATAGTGTTAAGAGGATGAGTAGCATTGTTTCTACTAGTATCCCTACCATGGTTCTCATTTAGAATGGGTGGTTGCCCATTCTAAGATTCAAATCAATCTCAGGATTTATTTAGTGTATATAGAATGAGTTCAAATAATATTATTACTTTGGACAATGTTTTTCAGTTATAGTGCAAAATTTAGATGAGTAACATTTTTTTACTAGTATTTCTACCATGGTTCTCATTCAGAGTGGGTGATTTCTTTCTCTATAATTCACATAAATCTCAACATATACTTAGTATATAATTAGGAAGAGTACAAACCATGTTGTTACTATGGCAATGGTACTCATTTATTTTTCAACATGTCAGTGCCACACTATTTGTACTTGGTTGGATTCATTATTGTTAGAAAACCTAGATTGATAGAAAAATAAAGTAATTCAACATAACATGCAAATATTTTCATTTATTTAGTGAAAATAAGATGCATATCATTATTTATAATAAGATACCTACTATAGTTATCATTTAAAGTGGGTATCCTCCCACCCTCATATTCACATGAATCTCAAGATTTATTTATTGTATATAGGATGAGTACTAACTATAGACACTTCATTTTCATCACTTTCATGTTGAAATTGTAATTGGAGTGAATTTCCACAATAATGCACAAATCTAGTCAAAAATCATCAATTAAGAAAATTATTTTCACAATTACTAATTTAATCCAAAATTGTAAATCCCCAATTTAGATAATGCATCATACCACAACATTTAATTTGACATCAGCATGTAAAATCAAATTGGTCATTTGCAAGTCTTATTATAAGACAATTAGATAAATATTTGATTGGAAAAAGAAAATTGCAAAAGGTTATTATTATAATTAATTATTAATCTAATATTATTCTAATAAAAAACTTTGTGACTTTTTGGAATTATTCAATTTCTTAATATCAAAATTGCTTTACTACCTCACTTTAGTGACATCATAAGGGCAAGTCAATGGAATAGATTGGAGTGTGGGAAAGGTGGACTCTTATATGGACACTTACACAATCTCTTACACTTTTTATAAATCCTCTTACACACTCCTCTCTTACATGGCCACTTACACACTCTCTTACACCTCTTACAAAGCTTCTTACACACTCATCTATGACATGGTCTATGACATACTCCAAAATAGGCATCATTGCACTTTTATTTAAAAATTCCTTCCACAATCCAAAAATGTATAAAATGGAGTTTCTTACACACTCCTTGTGTTCAATCATGAGTTTGAGAACTCCTTCTCTACCATTGATCTTGATCTTAGATCAATGGTCTATATTCAAACAAAAAAAAGTATATAAATATAAGGGTCTTTGGCCGTTATAGACAAACTCTCTTGAACTAGGATTATTATGCCAAAATTATACTAGAAATTCACCATTATCATTCCAATTTCCAATCCAAACTAAGATTATACAAGGGAAAATGCTTCCCATACATGGAGTTGACATTTCCAAATATCTCTAGTCTTTAAGCCGAGCACATACCTCTTCAGACCAGCAATAAAAGGAGTCTCCAAAGAAGATATAATGTGTCTTGTTTAATTTATACTTGATTATTAATTTGTTTTATATTTCTCAATCCTAGTAGATAGGCTTAGGTTGTTATGTTTTTCAAGTCTTTTTTGTCTTATTCACTAACAATTGATTAATTATTTTTGGATTCTTATTCTACATAATGGCATGCTTGATGGGATTTTATGCACGCTATGATCTCTTTTAAACTATTTGTGTTCTTATAATTACTATAATTAAAACAATAAATAATTTAATTCACCTTTTTCTTCAAAAAATTACTAATTTCAATTTCAAGTTGAAATAATAAATTCATTCAGCACATCACCAAATTTGTTCTGCACATCAGTGAATTCATTTTTGACAATAGAAAATTCATTCTTCACATCAAAATTTTTTTTGTTCACAACATCAAATTCATTATACACATCAGAAAATTCATTCTACACAACAACAAATTCATTTTTCACAACAGTGAAATCATTCTGCAAAAAAATTCCCAACTTTGAGAGGTTTATTCAATGTCATTTGGAATCTATTTTTGATGATTTTTTTAAAAACACATGTTTTATTATGAAAATTTTAGAATATTCCATTATTTTATCTTCATATTACATATATTTTTCACAAAATATAAAATATGAGGGTACTAATATATTTTATTTCATGTTACCCATCAAAAAGAACATATTAGCATTCTAACTTGTTTACCATATGTTTTGCTTGTCAAAAATTACATCAAAAATTTTATAACCTCCTTTTTATTTTAGGACTTTGATAAAAATAATGTATTTTATATTTATAAAAAATCATGTATCCTTTTTCAAACATTTCAATTTAGTCTTTAAATGTGTTATTTTCTAAATCATTTATTTTCTCACATTTGTCATATTTTGCTTGTGTATTGTGTGATTACTTCATGTTATGCTCTCCCATTAATAGAGAGATATAAAATCATGAAGTTAACCATTTTCATTTTTCTTGAGAGATTTATCAAGTATGCACTTTTCTTGTCCTTAGTGGGATTCTTGTGGATTAGAACAATGATAGTTTTCCTTTTTATTTTAGGCTACATTATTAGGTTGGCAATGCCTTATCATAAGTCTTTAGGGTACAACAACTAGGATTTCATCACCCAACATTTGATATGGGATATAAATTATTGTAAAGTGTCATTAAATCCTATCATACTTCCTCATAAAGTGTTTCGTGAAAGTAACATGTGTCATTAAAATCATTAGACATCACCATCAAGGAATCTAAGGTCTCTTCAATAGGGGATGTACCCCTCTATGAACATCCCAATGTTTGTATCTATTATTTGATAGATTTGAGCCCTTTTGGGACCATCTACAAAGCCAATTAAAACTTCAAGTAGTCCAAAATAAATTTAGTAGCACTTCAATAAAATCCAACAGATGAAGTGGTCGAGAAGGGGCTAAACCCTCTTATGAATAGCCAAATTTTAGATTACTTTATAGAAATCTCTTTTGATATGAAACATTTATTTATGCACGGGTGTGAAGGTAAATGTGTCTAAACATTTCCTTACACATATGGAACTTTGAGAGAAGGGTGAGATTAAAACACCACATAATTCTATTTAATTATTTAATGAACCCTTAAATTTTTAATCCTCTCAAAGGTGAGTATATCAAAGGATTAGTGGATGTGACATAATCATGTGTCAATTATTAAAGAATAATTGTGATGCTTATGCATAAATGCTTGACTGGCATGTAAAAAACCCATTTTATTCAAAACCAAATCCAAAAAACTAAGTAGAAAATTAAATTCCAAAACATTTGTATACTATACCTACATAAAAATGCATTACTTTGTCTATTTTTTGAGTCAAAAATCACTCTTTATAGATGTCTTGTTAAACCTTGTCCAAATACATACCATTATTATCTAAACCACATCATTATGCTATCAAAACTGAACCAAGTTCTAAGTTTCAAATAAATTTCCAATTTTCAATTTCAAAGCAATTTTGAAACCAAGATCTAAATTTCTTGTCCAATTATTGTCATTATACCATCCATTTAGTTCCAAACCTAATCCAGAATCCAATTATAGTTCTAAATCAAAATTCAAAAGTCAAATCCTTATTTTTTTAAGGTAAATACTTAGTTTAGTTTTAGTCAAACATTGCCTAAATTAAACTTTGATCCAAAGTTTATGAAACTTTAAACCAAGCCAACATTCCATACCACACATTCTTAAAACCCCAAGTCAAAATATTTAAACTTTAATTAGATAGTTTACTGTAAACATTCCAAGTTATCAGTTCCTAAATAATATAATATCTTTTCTACATTTATTTATCATTGTTCAAAATCAAATATAAGTTCAAAAAAATTTAAAACCTAACTATTAAGCACTTATAACCTCAATAAGACACAAACATTTGAGAAAATTTGACATAACGAAGACAAACTTGGTTCACATACATGTCTTGCTAAATCACTTACATAAACATAAATTTGATTGAACCATTCCTCCTTTGATATTCACTTTAAGGCAACCAAAGTAGGTTACTTTTAAATATCTCATCTTATTTTGACCAAAATTATGTTCCAAAATTTAAACAACTTTCAATCATCTAAGATTATACCAAAATGAATATCATAAACACAAACATGTCTAAGTATAATCATAGTGGAATTATTTATAACCCCTCTTTTGATGAGAAGGTTATTTATAATCCATATGGATATGACCATTATGTCAAACAAGATGTAAATCAACAATACCTCACCTATATACCATCCAATATTGACCAGGGACAAGTTCAAAAATACTTTACCAATATTACATCTAATTCCAAACCTAAATAACATCAATAATATGACCCAGTTGTACCACTTAGTGCCAAACATGGATCATCTCAACCATACCTCACAAGCCTACCATCTAATGTTAAACATGGATAAAACCAATAATACTCTTTAAATGTGTTATCTAGTTTAGCATATGGACAAGACAAATTCACATGACACCTATTTGATAACAAAGATAAACATCTTCCAAGGTTGTTAGGAATGGGTGCTAAATTTCCCAATGGATTTCTTATAGATAATTTACACTATTTGGTTATAACTCCTAAAGAGACACCCCTGGCATTACCAGACAATCAAGTTACTTCTAGCCAAAGTTAGACCCTTCTACTAGCCTCTAGTCAAACCCTCACAACATATAGCAAAAGAAATAGTCAACTTATTGATTGCATTCACAAATACAATTCATTGCATCTCAAATACAACATACTGGTTTGGTTTTGGATACTTTAACTAACTCCTTAACTACTCTTAATATTCAAAAACTACCACTTATAGAGCTACATCCACCAACCAAACCATAACTAGAATTGCTAGCACATCCAATACCGAACATTGATTTATTTCCTAGTAACACCTTAGTTGCATATTTTTTAACATGCATATAAATAAAAGTAATTTGTTAGCTAATATTGATTCTAATTCCATCATGGATTCTTCCTAGTAGTTTATTGATAATTATTAACCAACATATCCCAATCCACATCAAATTTTATCCCAAGTACAAAAAAACATTCGTCCAACTCACAAACAAATAATTTTTTCCAATGTTCTTAATAATTTGAAAAAACCTATTGCAAACATGCCTAAGTCACAACATCAAGTTGCTAATAATCCTCCACCCAAACAAATGGTGACCAATCCTCCACCCTAACAGTTGGCAACCATTCCTACACCTCAACAAGTGGAAACCAATCTTTAATAGACATTATCTAACCAAAAAAATGTTCTTGATAGTAAAACACATACCTATTCTAATCAAAACTATGCATCTTCAAGCCAACAACATTTTTCACCTAGCCAAATCAACAAGTTCCTTTCATACAACATATTCTTACAAGTCAAGAAAAATTTACCTTCCATTCCTAATAATCATTCCTCCATTTAGGCCACATTTCCCTCCAAATCAATAACACATTCTACAATAAGTACCTTACCAAAAATAAATTCCCTATTATTAATATAACCTAATCAATGAGTGAATATTCCTTTTAGAACCAATCGGGTACAAACTATTCAATAAATCATACCACCATTATATATAGGTTAAAGTAGTCCACCTCTGAATACCCAATTATTCAAGCCTAATCCCTCTCAATCTATTCCCACTTTTTAAGACTTTCAAGAGGTAAAAAATTTAATTTCTACCATCTAAGTAGGACATTAGGGTATAAAGTTCAAGTTACATTATATATGATCTTATCCCTTTGATATGAACTATCTAAAGATCCCATTTATGCATCATTTTGAGATGCCTAAATTTGAAAAATGCAAAGAGAATGATGACCTAAAATAAGACTTGAAATAATTCTTCATTGCTTGTTAATAAGTTACATATAGTAGCATGTACTTTATTCACTTGTTTTCTCACAAGTTGGTTGGGTAAGCCTTGGAGTGGTTTCTCCATCTACGTAAAACATTTGTTAATAACTTTGATGACTTACCATAAAATTTTGTGAAAAACTTTTACTACAATGTAGATAATGAAGTTACCATGGTTGACTTGTGTCATGCAAAACAAAGAGGAAGATATAATTTTACTAGTTACTTGTAATGGTGGCATGCATTGGCCAACCAACTTCCACACAATCTCCCTAATAAATAGTTGACTACAATCTTTACTACTAATCTATAATTAAATATTGCCTATAATCTTTGAGTTTATTGTGCACAAAATTTTAAGATATTATCACTAAAAGATTGAAAATTGAGCCAACCCTCATTGATAAGGGGGTGATCAAATTATATTCTCAAAACCAAATGTAGAACAAGGTATAGACATTGGTGTAAGCTCAAAAAAGTACATCTAAAAATCCTAAGCTATTTAATAGGAACAAAAATGTTGTAGGAGATGTGGTAACTAAATCTAGGCATGTGCCAATGGTGTAACCATTTAATTCTCAACAAACCCACCTGCTCAACCACTTACTTTGTAAAGGTTACCTCCAAGAAGAGGTCATTACCGAAATAAAGTTTTTAGTTATCTTGGAAAACCTATAGAGTTTATGTTTTGTAAACTAGTTGTAGCTAACATGATCATCTGGCCAATTTGAAAACCATTTCTATAAGGCCAACCTAAACCTAACTAGTATAGGAAACATGAATTACATGACTATCATTAGGTTATAGGATATTCTATTCATATATGTGTGAAAATTTTCCACTTCATTTAGGATTTGATAGAAAATGGTGAAATAGAATTAGATAATGCTACTCCAATGTCTAATTAGAATTTGATATCTACCAAAACCTTTTTGCATAGAAAAAATATAATAACCAACATCATAATCAATGTCAAGTCAATAATCAGAACCTAAATAGGCCTCCCAAGAATCATAATCAATGACAAAAGCAAAAACAACAAACTAATTAGAATCAAGGTTAGGAAACCCAATCTAACCAAGTCAGCTATAATAATTTCCATTAAGACTAATGTAATGTTGTAGAGTCCATTAATATCAAGCATATCTCCAATATCAAAATCAATCCTAAGCTAATAGCTAATAATACCCATTGTCCATTTTAGGACCCCCTCCCCAATATGTTGATAGTCTTCCTTTAGTTTGATTTGGCATTAATGATAGCCAACATGCATGATTTATCATCAAAGACTCTTATTATAATTATAGTATCGACTCACCAAATTAGGATTTTGAAATCATAATTTAATGTTCCAAAGTTACCATCCAAGGTCCCACACCACCTTCTTCTAAAAATACCATTCAATATCCTCCACCTCAAAAATTGAAACTGACTGCTTCTACCAATGACAAGCCATATGATATTTTAGAATAATTACAAAATACAATGGCATAAATTTCTATCTTATATATTTTACATATGTCAAACATCCATAAAAACATATTAAATGATATTTAAGACAACCCAATGTCCCAAGTGACATTGCTCCTATAAATTTACAAATGCTTGTGACTCATTTCTCTCTAAGACAATAATTCACATTTGACCAAAGTGATATGTCACCCCTTGGTCCTCTTCAAAATAACCTACTTTATATATAGGTATTCATTTCTAGACATAATATTGAACTCATCCTCTAGAGAATGGTTCAGGTTTGAATATTGTAACTTTGAAGCTGGTCAAATAATTGGGCTACACAACAATAAATGTGAAACTAGATACCATAACCATAAAGGCCTATGATAATGAGGTGAGATAATCATAGGGTACCATTTGCTTACATGTTATCATGGGTCCTTTAACCCACAATACTCTTTGCAATGTCCTAGACTTAGAATTGTCATATAACTTACTCCTTGGGTGACTTTGGATACATGAAGTATGCATAGTACCTTCTACTCTACATAAGTGCATCAAATTCCCTTACTCTAGATTAGAGGTTACCATACATGGAGATTTATATCCATACCAGTATTGTAATAATCTTGAATTAGAGTATAAAAGCTATAATTATCACCTTGATCTAGAGTATGTCCTTAAAAAGGACATATAAATAGTTGTCAACCTGTTGAGTCAAATTATGTGGATCTAAGTACCCTTAAATTTACTTCATCTAGACCACATCCTCAAATATCCAACCATTTTACCAGTATATACAAAGGCCATGATGAATACCAAATTGGTAATGCTTTTCATATAGCTAAATTACCTAAAACACCAAAATCACATGGTAGGCCCAAAGTGAAGAGTATCAAAATGGAATGGTGTAAGAAAGGGGAATCTCACAATAAAGGACATTGATTTTGTCAAAACCAGTACACAAGAATAATAACATATCAAAAGTGATGATGACTCATGGTTATAAAATGATGACTTTGTTACTTGTTATAAAAGTACCAAGTATCCTATTCCCAACAAGAATAATGGATAATCAAGATTATGAAGGCAAAGGCTTGGGGGAAAATTAGTAAGGTCCTATTGAGCCAATATATACTATAAAACATATAGGAACTCTAAGTATTGGATACAAATTTCTAGAGGTTCCCCTCATATCTTGAGAGTGATACCAATTTACTATCTAATAATGAAGATGTTGATAGTGATGCAGAGTCTTATTATAGCATCTATGATGAGTTAGATGACACCAAAATTTTTAATACCAATACCATTTGTACCATTATCCTTCTCACCGCTAGTTTCCCTATTTTCCTCCACCACCCCCAATTAATTGACTAGGACCAACAAGATGCACATATACTATTAGACAATTTCTAAATTCATGGACCTCAAAGATGGTTTTTTGATTGGTGACCATAAGTAAGGATTCACTATTAAATTGGACCCTACCACCTATTTTAGAGAGAAAGTGAACTTATTTGGTCTAAAACAAAAATGAAACATTGAGGTCTCAAAGCAAAAACCTATTTGAGGTGCTTTTGGATTATGAAATTAGTAAAAAAAAAGATGAGTCACATGGTGAAAAATTGATTTAGGTTACATTGGATATGGAAATTCATCCTCTTTTGAATTAATCTAGGGTACCTCAAATTATATAACCTCATTCCAATCAAAAATTAGTATAGCAGACCGAAAAGTATTTGAATAATTAGTTCAAGATTTCCTGCATGCCTTTGTTGAGTGGCCCTTACCAACCTTTGGTGATTTATATTATTCATACATGGGATATATTTATTAGATAATTTAAAAATGAGATGATGAATAATATTAAATCATCTCATTTCCAACTATTCCAGATGATGGTTCCACACTACTCATAGAAGAATCCACAGAAGTAAACATTGGATCCCTAGATGATCCCAAATGGATCAATCTTGGAACATCCCTCATTGGAGAGCAGCATGAGATTATTACTACCTCCCTTAAATATTTTATTGATATTTTTTCCTAGTATTATTCAAATATGCTTGGATTTAATCCTTCTCTATTTGTGCATCACCTTTTTATACACCTAGATGCCAAGCCAATTAAACAAAAGATCAAAAAAATGCATCTTCATATTGCCATACTAGTTAAAAAATAATTATAAAAATTATTGGAGGCATGATGTATTCATCTCATATACTATTCAAAATGGATATCAAATATTGTCTCAGTCATTAAAAATCCATATGGAATTCACATATGCATAGATTTCAGAAATATCAATAAAGCATTCCTAAAGGATGGCTTTCCTTTGCCAAACATTAATATATTATAGATTACACAATAGGGGATGATATGTTATCTCTCATGGATGGATTATTATGAGATAATTAGATAAAAATAAAACCTGAATACCAAAACAAAATAGCATTCACCACTCTGATGGGAACATTTTGTTATCAAGTGATGTCTTTGGCCTCAATAATGTTGATGATACTTACCAACATGAAATGACTATCATATTCCATGACATGATGCATAATTTTTTAAAAGACTATGTGGATGAAATTTTGGGTAAACCCAAGACCTAGGAAGGTCATCTAAAAGTGTTACAAAAAAACTTTGAAAGGCATCATGAATACAAGGTGCATCTTAATCCTAAGAAGTGTGTATTTGGCATCACTTCCAGAAAATTACTAGGCTTCAGTATCTCTTGTAGGGGCATTGAAGTTGATCCAAATAACGTTAAGGCCATTAAATAAATGCCTTCTCCTTATAATCTAAAGTAACTCTATATTTTACAAGGCAAAATTCAATATATTTTTCACTTCATTTCACAAATGGAAAACATATGTCATCCTTTCAATCACCTTTTAAAGAATGGCACCATCTTTTAATGGACACTAACTCTAAACAAGAATTTGAAAGTATATTTGTAAAATACACCTATCTTAGCTCCACCAACACCTAGGAATCCACCAATCCTCTACATTTTAGCAACAAAACATCCCTTGGGGGCACTCCTTGTCTAACATCATGATCAAAGGAAAGAACAAGTAGTGTATTATTTAAGTCAAACATTGGTTATTTATTAACAAAAATACACATCAATTGAAAAATATTTCTTAGCAATGGTATTTATAGCTAAAAATTTATGACATTACATGCTCAACAATAAAACCATTATTATTTCTAAAGTGGACCCACTCAAATATCTACTTTCTAAGGTAGTTTTGATTGACCACATCATTAAATGGATCATGCTCTTGAGTGAGTTTGAGATTTAATATGTACATAAAAAATAAATTAAGGGTCAATTACTTGAAAATTAACTTGTTGAATCATCCTTATCTGATACTAAAGCACTCACTTTTGGTTTTCCTGATTATTCTATCTTGACTCTAGAAGAAATCTCTTTTGAATCACAACACTAGACACTCTACTTTCATGGTTCCCACACATCTCATGGATCTAGAGCTAGAATTTTGTTAATAACATTGTAAGGGGATCTTATTCTCAAATCCTTTCACATTATTTTCACTTGTACCAAATATATAATAATGGAATATTAAGTAACTACATTTTCATTGAGATTCCCAATTGATTATTAACTAGCTAACAAAGCAATACGAGACTAAAGATGACAAGCTCATACCTTATAGAAACATGGTGGCCAATCTCAAGAAAATATTTGAACATGTCCACTTTGATTAGATACCAAGATCTAATAACATGACTATGGATGCAATGACAACAATTGGCTCATTGATAGTAATCTCATATCATGTTGCAGATTACCAGCTCCTTATTGAACATCTTTTTAAACTTGTTCATGAATGTTTGACATATAAAATGGTATGTGATATTGTTGGTCCTAGCTCACCTAGTATGAAAACTTAAATGACTACCTCTATGACCATATTATTCTTGATAACTTTATCATAATAAACAAAAAGTCTTTATTTATACTTCCTCTTATTATATCTTAATTAGTGCTCCACTCTATCATATAGGATATGATGGAATTTGACTTTCTGGTTTAAATTTGGTAGAATATAGCTTAGTTATTAAATAAGTGCATGAAGGGATTTATGGGACCCACACTATTGAAATGGTCTTTCAAATAAACTCCTATATAAAATTATTATTTTTTCACTATGAAAGCATATTCATGTGCCTATGTTAAGAAGTGTGTGCCTTGTCAAAAACATGCAAATATCATTCATACTTCAGCCCAAGAACTTTAGTCGATTACTACTCCTTGGTTTTTTTCCACATGGGGACTTGACCTCATAGGTAAAATAAATCCTACTTCTTCAAATAACCATAAACATATCCTCTTGACCATCGAATATTTTTCTTAGTGGGTTGAAGCCATTCCCCTCACTGATGTAGGGGCATCCTATAAGGACTCCAAATTTTGTTCAATTTTGTATTAGGTTGTTCTAATTAGTATCTTATAGGTTATATAGGTTTTATGAATTCCATTTATGGAGTCTATATAATCCTAAAATGCATAGAATTTGAATTATTCCTTTTCCCTCCAAAAGTTCTTTTTTGAATATTTGAATCTTAAAAAGCCTTCTTCAAGGAATTTTGTGAAAATTGATGAAGGTGATAGTTTTATCCAGTGTGTCAAGGGGTTTAGAAAATATTTAAGGTCTTCTATATGGTTATTAGCCTATGGTTATGTTCAATATAGTCAAATTATGTCAAAATCAATAAAATGAAAAATGTAACCACAAGACTACATGGAAAAGCTGGCAAAGAAATAGTTATGCATTTTTATAGGGATATTGAAATAAGTTTTTAGAAATATATATAAAATACATTTAAATGAGATTAATAGGATACGTATTGTTAAGTTTTCATAAGAAGGGGAGTTTTGAATATGGAAACCCCTATTTTGAATGACTATGAATTTAGACCCTGTTGAGGTCATTACATGGTGGCTGAGTATGTATGTGATTTCATGATGGAATGAGATTGGTAATGGATTTAAAAAGTGTGATTAATGGTTAGTGAATGTTTTTTAGTAAATAATTGAAGAGATAAAATATAAGGTATAACCCTTGTTGAAAGTGGTATTAATTTAGACCTTGTTCCTATATGTCTTGTTCGCTTATAAACTGTGCATTGAAAGTTGTTTGATTTCATAATATTGGTGAATCAAGTGCAAATATATTTATCAAGGTTTATATTTATTTATTATATATGTTTATTTAAATCATAATTATAACTTCTAGTGTGATCATTTCTAAATAAAGACCCTTGTAGCTAAGATGCTTACTTTGCATGAAAATGGTGTGTTTCCAATGACTGAATGTGAAAAAGAGTAGATATATCATTTAAAACATGGAGAAAGACTTTATGATTTTATTTAAATCCTAATTTATCTATATGTAATGTGAAATATTTATGGTGTTTAATAGTTAAGCAAGAGACCCTATTTCCTATAGTGACAATTGGCATGGAGGACTGAATATTTGAATTCTTGATAGGAAGTGATTAAATAATTTAGTTGTAATGATGTGAAATGAATTGGTAAGTGTATGTGTAACATTTTAAATATGTGAGAACCTTTTATTTTATTTTTAACATGGTATGGGTATCCAAAACCTTGAAATAATCATGTAAACATTACAATTCCTACATAGTCAAGCAAATTTAGAATTGAAATGATGGATAGTGGATTGATTCAGGTTAACTATTGATTGGAGAATGTGACCTAGGATATTACATACCTATCAAAACAATTTTTAATCTTTTAAACTTGATACAATGTTAGTAGTTGATTTTTTAAGCCTCTCGACTAATACAATGTGCAAAAAAACCCTAAACTAGGGTTTGCTTGATATCTTGAATTTTAACCATTTAAAATACCCAAATCTTTGTAATATTACTAAATAAAATGTGACATAAATGATTATGATTATTTAAAGATGTGTATAGACATGTAAGTATGCATTTTGGAAGTTGAATGTGCATTAGGCCTAGAAAAAGGCTAATAGAATAGGTGTAACAAGAAAAGTGAACTTGTATGAAGAGCTAAGTCACCAAAAATTGGTCCACATGTATGTTTTGACATTTGAAATAGAAATTTATTTTTGGTTTGTATTAAATGATAGTACTATGTCTATACTAAAGGAATTTGATCCACATAGGGCTACAAGAGAGTGTAGAGTGTATGCAAGTTGTGTAGTGAAAGGAGTTGTAATATGTTTTTGAGTTGAAAGAGTCAATAGAGTTAATGAATGGGATTGCGAGAGTTGATGAAAACCATACAAGCATATGGAAGACCGTTGAAACCATAGATTGATAGTTGGATATTATTAACATTATGTGAGGAATTGAATCAATAAATCATTTTTAAGGAAGTGAGTGGGAAATAATAATAAGTGTGAGTTCATTTAGTATATGTTCTGCATCATTTTCATATCAGAGCCTATAAAATATTCGTATGGATTGTTGAAATATTTGACAATATGTGTTTTGAAGTGCATTGCAAAATAGGTGATCAAGTATAACGTTCCATAGAGAGAGACACCAAAGAGGATGAGTTGGTCAAGATTATGGTGGACCAAGAAACTCATTTGATTGCTTTATTAGTGTGGAGGATGGAGGCCATTGAATAGGTTCTCAGGGAAAGAGAAAATAGAGTAGAGAGAGAAAGAGATGATGGGTAGCAAGGTGAATTAGCAACTTTGTAATCAAGTATGGAAGAGAGAGGAAATGAAGAGGTGGTTCAAGAGAGACCACTACAGAATTAAACAATAGCTAAAAATCACATGGGGAAGCACCATGCAATGTAAGAAATAATATTTGTAGATGGTAGAATGAGAAGAGTTGAAGGTTCAATGAGATAAGGACCAAGATAGAGATTTTAGGGGTAATGTTAGAATTTCCATAGAGAAGGACATGGGGTAGTAAAGTGTCCAAGGAATATGAATAGAAGTATGTAGTAGTAGAGGGAAGTGAATAAAGAGATAAGGCATGATAAGAACAAATCATTGATCATGAGAAGAGTACTATTGCAGTAGAAGCAAGTCAAGGAACCAACCCAAAGGATAAATCTATTTAAGAGTAGGTGTAAAGAAAGAGGTAAAGTTTTTAATTTAGTTATTAATGGAGGTAGTACTAACAATATAGTTTCATTGGAGATGGTGCAGAAGTTAAGATTTAAGAGAATGCCACATCTATAACTATACACAGTTGCATGGGTTTAGAAAGGACACCAGATACTGGTAAGTGATCAAAGTTGGGTTGATTTTTAGATAATAAGGTATAAATATCAAGTATTATGTGACATTTTTCCTATAGATGTGTGTCATTTGTTATTAGGGAGACCATGGCATCTTGATAGTCATGCCGTACATGACGATCAAGAAAGCACATACACTATTAATCAGCATGGAAAGACATATATACTTGTTCCATTAAAAGGTTAAGAAGATAGAAGAGATGAGAGAATCGTGATGATGATGACAAGGTAAGATTGGAGTCAAGCAATGGAGAGTTTGGGTTTGGTCAAATCACTCAAAGAAGAAGAAGTGAAATAATAAGAAGTGAGTTGTGTTGAGATGGTTAGTGTGCAGCATTGTGAGTCCACAAATATGGACATGAAAGAGGTTAAGTAAGAATGCAAGGTGGAAGTAAATAGTTTTCAAGAGAAGGAAGATATAGTACTCAAGAGAGTGCTTAAGAGAGATTAAATACAAGGTAATTATGGTAGGAAAGCATTTGAGAGAGAAGACAATAGTATAATTATTGACATAGAAACTAATATGGATGAGAAATGGTTTGGGATTGACACCAAACAAGAGAAGAAGATGGAGATTGAAATGTACAAGGTGAAGGCTCAAATTTTTGTGTCTAATCAGTTGATTTTTGATGAAAATGTAGGTAAGGAGTAGGTAAAAGATAAAATAGATATGCATGTGCAACCTAGAGTGATTGAGGTAGCCAAAGAAGAAATGGTTGATTACCTGAAGAAGAGAATTGAACAAGAAAGTTGGGCCCAAGAACAAGATAACTTTGAAGGAATAATAAAACCAAGAGATGAGGTATTAAAATAAAGCATTTAGTTTTTTCATATGAAGAAGTTAGAAAGTAGTCATGAAGATGTTGATGAACAGTAGAAAATCAAGAGTGTACATAAGTATGAGGCATGCAAGGAACAAGAAGAAGGGATGAATGAAGTGGAATGGGAAGAAAAAAGAGAATTGGTAAAGGCAAAGGATTAAATACTTGTAGAATTTTTTGAGAATGGAGTTAAGGAGAAGGAGAAGTAGTTTGAAGAGGAGAAAGAATGGAATATACCTTCCAAGCATGAAGAAGATGGTAGTAGCTATGATATGATTAACCTTATTGTTTCATGTGTAGGTATGAAGATGAAGTATAGAATGCCTAAATGTGGGGCTCAAGAGGAAATTTAAAGATGATACCTTCTATGAGGAGGTGCATTACATTCAAGTAGTAGCATATACCAAGTGCAACATTCAAACAAATGTGGCAAAGCTTTCTTAGCTTTGTAGTATGATGCAAGGTCATCCTATAAGGAACCCAAAAGTTGTTTAATTTTGTATTAGGTTGGTATAATTAGTTTATTATAGGTTATATAGGTTTTATGAGGTTCATATGTGGGGTGTATATGATCCTAAATTTCATAGAGTTTGAATAATTCCTTTTCCTACCAAAAGTTCCTTTTTGAATATTTGAATTGTAACAAGCCTTCTTCAAGGAATTTGTGCAAATTGATGAAGGTGATAGATGTATCAAGTGTGTCAAGGGGTTTAGACAATATTTAAGCTATATTATGGGTTATTATCCTATAGTTATGTTCAATATAGTCAAATTATGTCAAAATCAAGAAAATGAAAAATGTAACCACAAGACTAAGTGGAAAAGTTAGCCAAGAAATAGTTATGCATTTCTATGGGGATCTTGAATTTTATTTTTAGAGATAGATATATAATCCATTAGAATGACATAAATAGGATATGTATTATCAATTTTTGACAAGAAGGGGAGTTTTGAATATGGAAACCCCTATTTTGAATGAATGTGAATTCAGACCCCATTGAGGTCATTACATGGTGGTTGAGTATGTATGTGATTTTTCGATGATGGAATGAGATTGGTAATGTATTACCAAAGTGTTATTAATGGATAGTTAATATTTTTGAGTAAATAATTAAATAGATAAAATAGAAGGTAAAACCCCTATTGAAAGTGGTATTAATTTAGATCCTATTCCTATATGTCATGTTTGCTTGTAAAATATGCATTGAAAGTTGTTTGATTTCATAATAGTGGTGAATAAAGTGCAAAGATATTGATCAAGGTTTATATTTATTTATTATATATGTTTCTTTAAATCATAAATAGAACTTTTGGTGTGATTATTTCTAAAGAAATACCCCTGTAACTAAGATATTTACTTTACATGAAAATTGGTGTGTTTTCAATGACTAAATGTGAAAAGGAGCAAACAGATCCTTTAAAACATGGAGAAAGACTATATGATGTTATTTGAATCCTCATATATCTATATGTAAGGTGAAATATTTATGGTGTTTAATAGTTAAGCAAGAGACCCTATTTCTTGTAGTGACCATTGGCATGGAGGATTGAATATTTGAATTCTTGATAGGAAGTGATTAAAGAATTCAATTGGAATGCTATAAAATGAACTAATAAGTGTGTGTGTGTGTGTGTGTGTGTGTGTGTGTGTGTGTGTGTGTGTGTGTGTGTGTGTGTGTGTGTGTGTGTGTGTGTGTGTGTGTGTGTGTGTGTGTGTGTGTGTGTGTGTGTAACCTTTGGAATATATGATAACCTTTCATTTGATTCATAATATGGCATGGGTATCCAAAACCTTGAAACAGTCCTATAGACGGTATAATTCTTGCACAATCAAGCAAATTTAGAATTGAAATGATGGACAGTGCATTGATTCAAGTTAACTATTGGTTTTATAACATGACCTAGGATATTAAATACCTATCAAAATAATTTTGAAGATTTGAAACTTGATACAATGTTATAAAATGAATTTTTTAAGCCTCTTAGATGAGATAGTGTGCACAAAAACCCTAAAATAGGGTTTTCTTGATATCTTGCATTTTAACTATTTAAAAATGCCCAAATATTTGTAATCTTACTAATGGAATGTACCCTAACTGATTATGATGATTTTAGGAGGTGTACGGACTTGCAAGTATGGATTTTGGAGGTTGAGTGTGCATTAGGCCTAGAAAAAGGCCAATGGAATAGGTCTAATAAGGAAAGTGAACTTGTATGAAGAGTTAAGTCAACAAAATTGGTCCACAAGTATGTTTTGACATGTGAAACACAAATTCAATTTTGTTTTGCATTAAATGATATTACTATGTTTTTACTAAAGGACTTTGAGCCACATAGGGATATAAGAGAGTGTAAACTATATGAAAGCTGTGTAGTGAAAGGAATTGTAAGATGTTTGTGAGTTGAAAGAGTTAATAGAGTTGATGAATGGGATTGAGAGAGTTGATTAGAACCATACAAGCATGTAGTACCATTGAAGCCATAGATTGATAGTTGAATCTTATTACCATTGTGTGAGGAATTGAATCAAGAAATCATTTTGAAGGAAGTGAGTGAGAAACAAGAATAAGTTTGAGTTCATTTGGTATATGATCTACATCACTCACTTACATAACCAATAATCAAATTTCCAAATTCATTCTGAATCACCTTATCTACCAATTTGGCATTCCTTCTGACATTATTTATTATAATGGAGGATCCTCTTAAAAAATGACATAAAATCCCTTTGTGCCAAGTAACATATCAAACCCTGGTTTTCCACTCCTTATTTTCCCCAAAGTAATGGCCAAGTTTAGGTATATAACAAGACCCTAGTTCAAATCCTTAAAAATATTGTTAATGCCACTGGTTGTGATTGGCACTTGAAATAAATTCCCACCCTCTAGGCTTACTTTACCAATACAATAACCTCAATAGGAGCCACACCATGTTCCTTAGTTTATGACACTAAAGTTATTCTCCCTATCAAGATCAAGTTGTGTTCCTTTCACATTTCATTAAAATTTATTATCGATGATGAGAAGTATAGAGTAGTGTGGTTGCAAGAACTGAAACTACTTGATGAAAAATAGATTACCACCTTAAATAATCTTCAATCATATCAGAACAAGTTTTGCCATAACTATAACTAGTGCATCAAATCTAGAGAGTTTACACTTGGTGATCTTGTACTGAAATAGAAATAGAAAAACAACAATGTACTGTATGACAAGAAGGGAAAATTTGATCCTAATTGGTTAGGACCATTCATTATTAAAACTAATTATGGATCAAGAGCATACATGTTGGCTAAACTAGATGGGTAAGTGCTAGATGAGCCCATGGATATTATTCATCTCAAATGCTTCTATGCTTGATTTTCTTGAACATTATCTATGAGAACCCCTGCTTAGGGTAGGTTTTATCATAATCCCTTCATGTCATTTTATCATTGTGTTAGTTTATCACATCCTTGAAGGTAGTATATCAGATCACTTCTCCATGATTTTTATGTATGATGGTCCCTAAAATTGCATCTTTTAAAATTTTGATAAATCCTATACCATTAATACCACTTTACCATTTTCTTACCTCAACATGTTGTTGATTAGTAGTATTTATCAACATAGGTTAAACTACAATGACCTAAAGTCCATTTCAACTATGTAGTTAGTGTTTAATTTATGAGGTCATCTTGGTCACATATATTATATATTATCACTATTTTTTAATTTATCATTTGCATGCTCTCACCATTTTTGTGAGAACTTTCATCCATGCTCTCACCGTTTATTGAGTCAGTCATTTTAGCCCCTACCCAAAGTTGTTTTTTCATTTGTTAGATGGTTTTCCTATGCATTTGTATATACTCCCTTATGCATTATCCTTGATAAAATATTTCTATAATTATCTTATTCCAAAAATCCTAAATATTTTTAAAACACTTAAAACCCCCAAAAAGAAATCCCAAAAATGAGAAAAATGAGAAAAACCAACTTATAATCTCCACCAGAGATATAAAGCCACAAAATATTTTATATATCTTTTCATGATAATTTCCATTATATCATATATTTTCTCCATTATCCTCCCATTTCAAAGAGAACTAATTTGTCTTGAAGCTTGTCAGATTATGTAGATAGAGCTTAGGTATATGGGGCATCTCAGGACAACTCAACCACTTCCTACCTCTTCTTCTTTTCCCCCATCTCAACATTATCAAAAATCTATATCTGATATGCCTCTTGCCTTTGGGTCACAACTTAAGAGTAACATCTTATTATCACACACACACACACACACACACACACACCAATGGATAATTAGATGTTTTTTGTTGATTTTGTTTTCAAAAGTGTGTGTGTATGTTTTTGTGTTTTCTAGTTTATTACTTTTTTTATTGTTGTTGGTATGTTTATTTTACATTTTTTGGTTGCCTTAGGTTTAGTGAATTATACTCTATAATTAAATCTAGTTTTATTATATAATGTTCTTGAGCTATATATATTTGTACCTAACCTAATCTTGGTTAATTGTATTATGTTTTACAATTATGCCTTGATTCTTAATATCTTGATCTTAATCTTTTTAAATCTGCATTTTACTCAAGTTATTACACTTATGAAATCAATTTTATCATGATTCATTAATAATTATGATACATAATGTTAATTACAAAATCAAAAATCAAATACTGGAAATCTAATAAGCAATGTCACAATAATAAATCTCCTTGTCTACCAACCTACAACATAATCATTAAATGAAAATGACTATAAATATATATTACTCATGCTACATCAAAAAATTAACGTATATAAAAATTCATAACCCTCTTATCATCATTATATCACCATTTTCTAATCATTCTTCAACTATTATTGTGTTTTGCCTATCATTTATTTCATTTCTTTTTTGCATTCTTATGTGCTTGTATTTTTTTGGCTTCTTCATCCTTTGAAAATTCATTATACCATCTACACTTGATTTTACATTTATTCACCTTTAATCTATGTAACAAGTTACATCCTTGAGCTATGATATATAATCAATCAATTTTCTCAAAACAAAAATCCACCCTACTAGGTTAAACTACTTAGACTGATCAACAGTCACATCCATCCTATTGGGGAACATCAATTTAGTCAAATCTACCCTATTAGGGAAAACCATTATTCAACCAATTCCCCCTTTATGGGGTAATATCATCATTCAACCTTTCTTCTCATTCCAAGCACATAGCTTTCACCATGTTTGAGGCAAGTCAAAGCGTGTCACTTATTCTGGAATGCATCCTTCCTACTTCCCCTAAGGGCCTTGGGGCCAATATATTCTATTATTTTTCACCATTGGAAATATAAGCATGAATGCATTAGATCACTTGGGTTAATCTCATTCATGGGTTAATTTTACTCTTCTTCTTACTTCTTCCTCTCTTTTTCGATATCCTATCCAGGTCTTTCATCCCTACATACCCTCTCGAGGGGGCATCATGGGTCACTAATTTTTCAACATATTCTTAACTACTTTTTCATTATTTTACAATACATTACTTAATGTATGTCTCAAAAAGCCTTCTCAAATAGGGACAAAATGTAGACACTTAATTTTCATCAATTTTGTGTCAAAATTATAATTAGAGCAATTTTCTATAATAACTCACAAATATGGTTAAAAATATCAATTATGTCAGGATCTACTGCCCACTAAGGGCACACATGATTACCTTTGTATAAGCAACTAAACACAGAATTTAACCAGAATGATAAGTAACTAGAAATATGAAACAACAAAGAATATGAGAGATAATACCCAATTTTATTAATACTCATTTAGAAGAAAATACAATAAAGAAGATGCCACACTTCTTCTTCCCACACCTCTAGAGCTCCCACACTTCTAGGGCTCACTAATAATTCTCCTTCAATAGTTCACTCTCTCAATTATGGTCACAGCAATCAACTCAAACACAGAGTTCTTGTTCACTCCACCAGTTAGTAATAACACTGCTAGTACACCAAGTACACAACCATACTCCAAGTAGATCGCCTTGCTCTTGCATCAACCTGCAAATCACCAGACCTTACTTACCACGTAGATATCTCTACACCCTGAAGAACCCTTGTCCTTGCCTCACCAAATCCTAGATCTTCTACCAGAACTTTGCACACCCTGCAACTCTACCTGATCATACACACTCAACACCCCTTTGGAAGTAGGAGGAGCTACTCTTGCTCTCTCTACAAGCATAATGGCTATCTAGCATAATTTACAATACAGCCCATGAGTCTATTATATAGATCTCATGCATACAATAATTAGACTTTATTAATTACAATAATTAGAAATGTAGCTTCAAGACTAAAATAAGTCTTTACATGCAAACTGACTGTCCAAAAAATAGACCAGTTCTCGACCCGCATGCAAACACATGCACACACAGGTTGCCAGTGTCAGCTGACTCATAATCGATGTCAATTGCTTCTGCACTATAATATGACCAACATCAATTGATTAGACTGACGTCGGTTGCCCTACAACTTGTTCTGCAACTAAACAACCTCTACAACTCCTCCTGTTCACATCTTGGTGAAGCTTTTAGCTCCACAACCTAACAATCTCCCACTTGGAGATAAATAGTTGCACCTGTACCTATACACCATCTAATTTGTTTCTTGGCTTGTATCCCTCTTCAAGCTCAATCTTGAAGACCAACCACCACACAACTTGTGGTGCATCCCTGTCATCCAAGTAACCTACCACATCCGAACCTACAACTCCATGTAGTGAAGACCTTGACCCTGCATAACATGAATCCCTATTGTTGGTCCCTCTAAAATACCTGAGAACCCACTGAAATGCTTTCCAGTGCTTCTTCCCCAAATTGGCTCCGACCTCTCTGACAACTCCCACTGCTTGGGAAAACTCAGGTCTACACTCGACCTCATGTGATTTCTGACACTATTCTATGCTCAGCTTGAACTATCTAGCCCTCGGTGTGCTTACTAGTTCTGCATCCTACAAATTAACCCTCTCCAACACCTCCTTCACATCAGCTCCCTCTGGAGACAAAATCAACCTGTGATCTTCCATGTCTCTTATGCCAAAGAATTTCGCTACTCCCAAATTCTTCATGACATACCTCTGAACTAACTTTACCTTTAGCTCAGAAACTCCCTTCATGTGTGACCCTGCAACAAGAAACCACACCACATATAGAAATAGGATAATGTTTTGACCATTATCCAACTTGGTAAAGAAAACACAATGATTACATTGACCTTGACCAAAGCCATGCTTTGTCATACACCTATCAAACCTGTACCACTGTCCTGCAGCCTGCTCAAGACCATATACCCTGGCCTTCTGTCTCACGTGTCCATCCACTCTCTTCTCTAACCTGGGAATCCATTCATTTGCCAGTGCTTTTATCTCAATTGGAAAGTCTACAAAAACTCCTGCTTGGTTCTCTTTCAAAGAATTCATGCCATGCTCCCACTATTTCTTGGATTCTACCTGCATTGCCTCTTCACATCTTCCTGGTTCTTGACCATCAGTAAGCGACAGGTAGTATAAAGAAGGTGAACAATAAATATGAGGCTCACTTGCCCTTTACATCCTCCATATGGGCATTTGAGACTCCTTGATAGCTTGTTGTCTACCTAACATCTGTTCCAGTGACCGATCTCAGCTATCTCCCTGTCTACAACCGATCGATGTCGGTTCCCTATGATTGACCCTGACTACTGACGTTAGTTTTCCCTGATTGACGTCAGTATGCACCTACCTAACACCACCAAATCTATTGTTCTGCACATGACTAACATCGGTATCTGTCTGTTTGACGTCAATTTCTCCTGACCGATGTCGGTAACTGTGTTCCCCTATGAGTGATGACTTTTTACCTGCGAGCTCACCTTGGATCAAAACCCTATCCAAATCAACATAGCCCTGCTCAGAATAATTATGTCCCCTTAGCTGATCTCTATCCGTCATGTCCTCCATGAACACCAAGGCTTTCCAATTCTTAAGTTTATCAAAGACATCTGTATTCCGCTTCAGAACATGCATCTCCTTCTTACACATGTGACCAAGCCTACAAAGCCACATCTCTGAAACAGAAGGTGAATTAGTAATATAAGTAGATAGATAAAGGATACCTACTTTCTTACCACCGTCTAATTCAAGTGCATCCACTGTGAGAGTTACTGTGCATCTCTCATCACCCAACATTCTTGAAAAAATTAGACTCATCTCCAAGACTAGGACCTACATGACCTCCTTCAACACCCATGTGTTACCCGTCTGCAATTTCAGCTTCACTTCCCCTTTGCCAACCATTTGACAAGGCTCACCAACCCATAAATAAATCTCTCCAAAGTCTCCTTGGACATACTCATGAAAAGATGCTCTATTTCGGGCTACATGAAAAGAGGCAACATAATCTATAATCCAAGATTCTACTTTATCCAGAGCATCCTGTGCAACAACACCTACAACATCTGCTTCTTCATTTCCTTCATGCTGATCTTCTACCAACCAGAAATATTTCTTTACCTACTCTTTCTTTCCATCAAACAGTAATTGACCATTCGTGCTATTTAGTTTCTCCATTTGTAGCTTACTTTCTTCTGCCATTGCTATACTCCCACTCAATCTAAAACCTCTGAGAGTGACCTGTAATCAACAAAACACTTAACACGCTCTGACCACCTGTTAGTGTACTTAACCACCCTCTAATACCAACTTGTCAAGATTGGTACCAACCTGGTCCACCTGCTCTGATACCAATTGTCAAGATCTACTGCCCACTAAGGGCACACATGATTACCTTTGTATAAGCAACTAAACACGAAATTTAACCAGAATGATAAGTAACTAGAAATATGAAACAACACAAAATATGAGAGACAATACCCAATTGTATTAATACTCATTCAGAAGAAAATATAATAAAGAAGATGCCACACTTCTTCTTCCCACACCTCTAGAGCTCCCACACTTCTCGGGCTCACCAGTAATTCTCCTTCAACAGTTCACTCTCTCAATTACGGTCACAACAATCAACTCAAACATAGAGTTATTGTTCACCTCCACCATTCAGTAACAATGCTGCCAGTACACCAAGTACACAACTATACTCCAAGTAGATCTCCCTGCTCTTGCATCAACCTGCAAATCACCAGACCTTACTTACCACGTAGATATCTCTACACCCTAAAGAACCCTTGTCCTTGCCTCACCAAGTCCTTATGATTCTTCAACCAGTACCCCAGTGGATCTTCTACCAGAACTTTGCACACCTTGCAACTCTACCTGATCATACACACTCAACACCCCTTTGGAACTAGGAGGAGCTACTCTTGCTCTCTCTACAATCATAATGGTTATCTAACACAATTTACAATACAGCCCATGAGTCTATTATATAGATCTCATGCATACAATAATTATACTTTCTTAATTACAATAATTTGAAATGCAGCTTCAAGACTAAAATAAGTCTTTACATGTAAACTGACTGTCCAAAAAATAGACAAGTTCTCAAGCTGCATGCAAATGCATGCACACACAGGTTGCCAACGTCAGCTTTTCCTTGACCGATGTCGACTGACTCATAACTGACATTAGTTGCTTTTACACTGTAATATGACTGACATCAGTTGATCAGACCGACATCAGTTGCCCTGCAACTTATTCTACAACTCAATAACCTTCGCAACTCCTCCTGTTCACATCTTGGTGAAGCTTTTAGCTCCACAACCTAACAATCTACCACTTGGAGATAAATAGCTACACCTATACCTATACACCGTCTAATTTGTTTCTTGGCTTGTATCCCTCTTCAAGCTCAATCTTGAAGACAAACCACCACACAACCTTTGGTGCATCTCCTGTCATCCATGTAACCTGCCACATCTAAACCTACAACTCCATGTAGTGAAGACCTTGACCCTGCATAACATGAATCCCTGCTGCTGGTCCCTCTCAAATACCTGAGAACCCATTGAACCGCTTTCCAGTGCTTCTTCCCCAAATTGGCTCCGACCTCTCTAACAACTCCTACTGCTTGGGAAAACTCAGGTCTACACTCGACCTCATGTGATTTCTGACACTATTCTATGCTCAGCTTGAACTGTCCAGCCCTCAGTGTGCTTACTGGTTCTACATCCTAAAAATTAACCCTTGCCAACACCTCCTTCACATCAGCTCCCTCTGGAGACAAAATCAACCTGTGATCTTCCATGTCTCTTATGCCAAAGAATTTTGCTGCTCCCAAATTCTTCAAGACATACCTCTGAACTAACTTTACCTTTAGCTCAGAAACTCCCTACATGTGTGACCCTACAACAAGAAACCACACCACATATAGAAACAGGATAATGTTTTAACCATTATCCAACCTGGTAAAGAAAACACAATGGTTACATTGACCTTGACTAAAGCCATGCTTTGTCATACACCTATCAAACCTGTACCACTGTCCTGCAGCCTCCTCAAGACCATATACCCTGGCCTTCTATCTCACGTGTCCATCAACTCTCTTTTCTAACCTCAAAATATATTCATCTATCAGTGCTTTTATCCTGGCTGCCAACACAACAAAAACTCCCGCTTGGTTCTCTTTCAAATAATTCATGCCATGCTCCCACTATTTCCTGGATTCTACCTGCATTGCCTCTTCACGTCTTCCTAGTTCTTGACCATCAGTGAGCAACAAGTAGTATAAAGAAGGTGAACAATGAATATGAGGCGCACTTACCCTTTTAGTCCTCCACATGGGCGTTTGAGACTCCTTGACAGCTTGCTGTCGGCCCAACATCCATTCCAGTGACCGATCTCAGCCATCTCCCAGTCTGCAACTGACTGACATCGGTTCCCTGCGACTGACCCTGACTGCCAACGTCAATTTCCCCTGACTGACATCGATCTGCACCTGTTTGACACCACTGACTCTGCTGGTCTACACATGATCGACGTCAGTATCTGTCTGTTTGACGTTGGTTTCTCCTGACCGACTCTGATAACTATGTTCTCCTATGAGTGATGACTTTTTACCCGAGAGCTCACCTTGGATCAAAACCCTATCCAAATCAATATAGCCCTGCTCAAAATAATTTAGTCCCCTCAGCTGATCTCTATCTGTCATCTCTTCCATGAACACCAAGGCTTTCCAATTCTTAAGTTTATCAAAGACATCTATCTTCCGCTTCAGAACATGCATCCCCTTCTTACACATGTGACCAAGCCTACAAAGCCACATCTCTGCAACAAAAGGTGAATCAATAATATAATTAGATAGATAAAGGATACCTACTTTCTTACCACCGTCTAATTCAAGTGCATCCATTGTGAGAGTTATTGTGCATCTCTCATCACCCAACTTTCTTGAAGAAATTAGACTCATCTCCAAGACTAGGACTTGCATGACCTCCTTCAACACCCATGTGTTACCCGTCTGCAATTTTAGCTTCACTTCCCCTTTGCCAACCATTTGACAAGGCTCACCAACCCCTAAATAAATCTCTCCAAAGTCTCCTTGGACATACTCATGAAAAGATGCTCTATTTCGGGCTGCATGAAAAGAGGCAATATAATCTATAATCCAAGATTCTACTTTATCCAGAGCATCCTGTACAACAACACCTACAACATCTGCTTCTTCATTTCCTTCATGTTGATCTTCTACCAACCAGCAATCTTTCTTTACCTGCTCTTTCTTTCCATCAAAAAGTAATTGACCATTCGTGTTATTCAGTTTCTCCATTCGTAGCTTACTTTCTTCTGCCATTGCTATACTCCCACTCAATCTAAAACCTCTGAGAGTGACCTGTAATCAACAAAACACTTAACACACTCTGACCACTTGTTAGTGTACTTAACCACCCTCTGATACCAACTTGTCAAGATTGGTACCAACTTGGTCCACCTGCTCTGATACCAATTGTTAGGATCTACTGCCCACTAAGGGCACACATGATTACCTTTGTATAAGCAACTAAACACGGAATTTAACCAAAATGATAAGTAACTAGAAATATGAAACAACATAGAATATGAGAGACAATACCCAATTGTATTAATACTCATTCAGAAGAAAATATAATAAAGAAGATGCCACACTTCTTCTTCCCACACCTCTAGAGCTCCCACACGTTTAGGGCTCACCAGTAATTCTCCTTCAACAATTCCTCAATTATGGTCACAGTAATCAACTCAAACACAGAGTTGTTGTTCACCTCCACCAGTCAGTAACAATGCTGCCAATACACCAAGTACACAACCGTACTCCAAGTAGATCTCCCTGCTCTTGCATCAACCTACAAATCACCAGACCTTACCACGTAGATATCTCTACACCCTGAAGAACCCTTGTCCTTGCCTCACCAATTCCTTATGATTCTTCAACCAGTACCCCGGTGGATCTTCTACCAAAACTTTGCACACCCTGTAACTCTACTTGATCATACACACTCAACACCCCTTTGGAACTAGGAGGAGCTACTCTTGCTCTCTTTACAAGCACAATGGCTATCTAGCACAATTTACAATACAGCCCATGAGTCTATTATATAGATCTCATGCATACAATAATTATACTTTCTTAATTACAATAATTAGAAACGCAGCTTCAAGACTAAAATAAGTCTTTACATGTAAACTGATTGTCCAAAAAATAGACCAGTTCTCGACCCGCATGCAAACACATGCACACACAGGTTGCCGACGTCAGCTTTTTCCTGACCGATGTCGGCCGACTCATAACCGATGTCAGTTGCTTTTGCACTATAATATGACTGACGTCGGTTGATTAGACTGACGTCGATTTCCCTGCAAGTTGTTCTGCAACTCAGCAACCTCCGCAACTCCTCTTGTTCGTATCCTAGTGAAGCTTTTAGCTCCACAACCTAACAAATTAGGCCAATTATTTACATAATTATTAATTTAATATAAAGTTTAAAATCCCTAATTGGTTTAATGCATTATATTGTAACATTTAATTTGAGATCAACATCCTGAATCAAATTGGTCCTTTACAAGTGTTATTACATGATAATTAAATGAATATTTGATTGGTAAAATAACATTGCAAAATGCCATTATTATTATAACTAAGTATTAATATTAATTAATATAATCTTATTCTAAAGCAAAATTCAATGAATTTTTGGAATTATTTAATTTCTTAAAATCAAAATTTCTTTATTGCCTCACTTTAGTAACATCATAGGGGTAAGTCATTGGGATAGAGTGGAGTGGGCAAGGTAGCCTCTTACATGGCCACTTATACACTCTCTTACACTTATTATAAATCCTATTACACACTCTTATTTTACATGGCCACTTACGCACACTCTTACACCTTTTACATAGCCTCTTACACACTCATCTATGACATGGTCTATGACACACTCCAAAAGAGGCATCATTGCAATTTTCTTCCAAAATTCCTTCCACACTTCAAAAATGTCTTAAATGGAGTTTTTTACACACTCCATGTGTGTGATAATAAGTTTGAGGACTACTCTACCATAAATCTTGATCTTAGATCAATGGTCCACATTCGAACTAAAAGTTTATAAATACAAGGGCTTTCGGCCATTATAGACAAGCTCTATTGAATTAAAATTATTATGCCAAAATTTTACTATAGATTCACCATTCTCATGTCAATTTCAAATCCAAAAAAATAGTATACAAGGAGAATTTTTTCCATGCATAGATTTTATATTGCCAAAAAATTATAGTCTACAAGCCGAGCACATACCTCTTCAGACCAACAAGCAAAGGTGTCTTCAAAGAAGGTATAATGTGTCCTAATTACTTTCTAATTGATTCTTCATTTGTTTGATCTTGTTTATTCCTATTGGATCGACTTAGGATATTATGTTCATTAAGTTATTTTTTTAATTCGCTAATGATTGACTAACCCTCTTTTAAATCTTTCTCTATAGTAACCATGTTGTTACTCTAGGAAAATCTTTTTAGTTATAGTTCTAATATGATGAGTAGCCTTTTTTATTAGTATCCCTACTATGGTTCTCATTTACAGTGGGTGGCCCCACACTCTAAGATAAATATTAATATCATTATTTATTTAATGCATATAGAATGAGTACTAACTATGTTGTTACTCTAGATAGATTTTTTCAATTATAGTGCTAATAGGATGAGTAGCATTGTTTTTACTCGTACTCCTACCATGGTTCTCATTTAGAGTGGGTGGATATCCACTCTAATATTCACATGAATATCATTATTTATTTAGTTCATATAGGATGAGTATTAACCATGTTATTATTCTAGCCAAAGTTTTTCAATTATAGTGTTAATAGGATGAGTGGCATTGTTTTTATTACTATCCATGCCATGGTTCTCATTTAAATTTGTCAGTTGATGAACATGATTCTTATGTTTTATTTATTTCATATAAGATGAGTGCTAACCATGTTGTTACTTTTGTGAATGGTTCTAAAAAAAATTTAATGTGTCAATGACACACTATTTATACTTGGTTGGATTCATTTTTGTTAGAAAACCTAGTCTGATAAAACAAAAAATTAATTCAACATAACATGTAAATCTTGTCAATTATAGTGCAAATAGGATGAGTAGAAGATCGCATCCATGATTATATTTGAGTGTCCTAACAACAAATAAATGAATTAAATATTCCAACAAGGTAGAAAAAAATTATCATTGACATTTCAAATAACATTTTTTGTTTTTTGTTTTTTATATTAGGTTCATTGAGATGAAAATGACATGAACATAAAGATAAAATAGATATTAACCATTCTATGTTTTAGATCCTCTTTTTCAACATAAAAAACTTGGGATTTTAAATCAAGGAACTTGGTTTTTGTTAAGAGTGAAACAAAGTGAGTAAATATTCAACTAATTATCATTCTACATAATAATATAGGTATTCGTCTATGCATTGAAATCTTTAAATATTACACATAAAGACAATTATAAACAAGTTAAAAAATATTAAATCGGTATGCATGTATAAAATAAAATGCTTGCATAAATTTATTTAAAAAATAGCTAGAATAATAGAAAACACACAAGAAATAAGTTTTATTTATTAATTAATCATCTATAAGATGATAAATTTGAGATACATTTATAATAAAATTGATATAAATACTAGAAATGAAACATAGAAAATAATATAAAATATTGGCTTGATTATTTATATTCTCTATAAATCATCTAAGGCTTAAAAATAATCTTTTTTTAAAACACTCATGCTAGAAAAAGTTGAAAACATTGAATAAATTTTATATTAAATGTATCAGTATAGTTATTTAACCTTTAGTTACTCTTATTATAATCTCATGCCTTTTCTCCTCTCATTTGTTGCATTTTAGTAATGGAAGTGCAATGCTTTGCTCATATTCATACCCCTGCTCGTATATTAAATTTATTACCCTACTCTTGATCATCACCCTCCTTCTATACATCACCATGCTAATTTATTCTCGCCTTCTTTACCTCACACTTCCCTTAAGAAAAATAAAAAATCAAACTATAAATATTTAGTTCTAATAAAATTATATTGTAGTGTCCCATAAAAAAATCTTGTTCGATTCAAAAGGATGGATTTTCAAATTTTGAATGTGCCATAATAATTTTTTATTACCACTCAAATTAAAATGTGACAGTTTAAAATTTTAAATAGTTGGAGATCAGATGGTTTTGTCGCATTGAAATATGTAGCTAGAAAATATTGAGATGAGATATTTAAATTTCAAATAAGCCATGGGTACATAGTTTTTAAGATTTAAATACTTCTAAAAAGATAATAAATATTTTATAAAACTATATTTAATATAAATAAATTTTGATTAATGATACTTGTGTACTATCAATATTATCAAAATAAACATTTCATAATTATTATTAGTTTTTTAAGTAAATTTAATTTTATTATAGACTTGCCTTACAACAAACTTATTATTATCACAAGATTACAATTAAATTGAACTGAATTTTAAGTAAATTAGTATTATAAAATTAAATATATGTATATTATTATTACAAGCTTACAAATAAACTAAAAAATAATCTCGAATCTTATAATTATATAAAAATTATTATAAAAGTTTATTATGAGATTTTATTTTGAATGTTATAATTAAAAATATATATAAATAATATTAAAAAATAAAATATTATAAACTATAAACTTATTTTGAATAATTAAAATTGATTATAATTTCAAAATAGAAGACTATGTAAACTAATAACTAAAATATATTATTTTAATTAAATATTTTAATGTTGATTGTATTAATTACATGAATAGAATAATGTAAACTATTAACCATTAAAAATTACATAATTAATCACATAGCACCACGTATCTTAATTTATTAGCATCACATTTGTCATTAAAGTTTATAAAGTTTGGTCTCACATTTCACCACATAAATAATTTTGTACAGGTGTCAAAGTCAATGGTGATGCAAGGTTATCATGGCATACCATGTATCACACTTTTGTGACTTGGCAGTCGCTAGCAAGGTTCAATTGGGAAATAGTCACTACAAGGATGCGATCCAATCATATCTAGCCATGTGGTTGATTCTTGTGATGATACTAATAAATCGTATCTTCCCATATGGAAAAGTCTATGATATTGTGATGATGTGAAGTAATCACATATCCCTATGTGGATGATTCTTGTTCATTCTAAGAACACACTCGTGGTATATTTTATGACTTAGAATTTTATCATAATTACCAATTATATTAAAAATGAATTTACCTTGATAATTATTCTTAGAGTGGGTGGTTTCCCATAGTAAATTAGAAAGCAATAAATTATTTTTTGATTATTATTATTTTAAAATGTTTATATGTTATGTTGAACCATTACATAAACTCATAAAAATAAGTAGGTATTAATTCATCTTTTTTCATCAAGTTTATTTTGAGAAAAAAATTTAGCTTTACCAGTGAGAATTTTCCCACTATAATTGAGAAACTATTAATCGTATTTTAACTATTATTATTTGAAAATATTTACATGTTAACATAATACTTTGAACCATATATCATAGAGTAACAACAAACAGGTATTAACTAGTCCTTTTTTCATCAGGTCCATAAAAAAAATTATTTAGATCTTAGAGTGGGTTATCACCCAATGTAAATAAAAAACTACTAATCATATTTTCACTATTATTATTTAAAAATATTTTGAACCATTTAACATAGAGTATCAACAATTATGTATTAACTTGTCCTTTTCTCGCCAAATCTATCTTGACAATAATTTAGTTCTTAGAGTGGGCAACCGCTCACTATAAATGAGAAACTAATAATATTATTTTTGTTATTATTATTTAAAAATATTTACATGTTAACATAATATGTTGAACTATTTAATACAAGGTAACAATAAGTAGGTAACTTATCCTTTTTTCTCCATGGCCTCTATCCTAAGAATTAGCTTTAAAAGTGAGCATCCCCCTACTTCAAATGAGAAACTAATAATCCTATTTTCACTATTATTTTTGATAATTTTTATATGTTATTAATATTTTGAACCATTTAACATGGTGTAACAACAAATAGGTAGTTCGTCTTTTTTTCATCAAGACCTCCATCATGAGAATTATCTATAAGAGTGGTCATCAAGCAACTCTAATTTAATTAAAAAACTAATAATCTTATTTTCACTATTATTACTATTCAAAAATATTTACATTTAATAATATCATCATTTATATTTAACATAGAGTAATAAGAATTAGGTAACTCATCCTTTTTTTTCCAAGTCTATCATGAGAATTAGATGGCTATTGTCCATTGTAAATAAGAAAAAACTAATCTTATTTACATTATTATTGTTTGAAAATATTTACATGTTAAAACATTAAATAGAGAGTAACAATAAGTAGTTAGCTCATTCCTTTTTTGCCAAGTCCATCTAGTGAGAATAATTTAGCTCTTAGAATTGGTGGTCAAATACTTTAAATGATAAACGACTACTCATATTTTCAAGATTATTATTTGAAAATCTTTACAACATTATAGTATGTTGAACTATTCAATAACATAAAGTAACGAGAAGTAGGTAAAAAATCCTTTTTTTCACCAAGTCCATGATTTCTAAGAATAATTTATCTCTTAGAGTGAGAAAGCAATGTTAATATTGTTGGGGATCAACCAACAATGTTGATTACACTATGAAAGCAATTAATGCGGAATTAAACCAGAAAGATAAGTAACTAGAATCAGAAATATAGCAAGAAGAAGAGATACAAGAAACCACCTTGAAAACTTGTATTAAACTCTTTACAGAAGGAATACAATTGAAGAAACTTCTTTTCTTCCACACCTCTCTCAGATGTACAGATCTCTTCCTAGATCTCTTTCCCTCAAGAGCTCTCTCTCTCTCAATTACAATCAACTCCAACAACCTGGAATGATTCACATATACAATTCTATACTGTTCAACATAATCTACACACACAATAAGCTATGAAGATCTATCCTATTATATAATAATTAGGAAACATGAGCAGACAACTACAGCCATTAGATGCACCTCCTAATCAAGGGCTCTAAACAGTCTTACTTAAAATAGAGATGTGGACTTAAGACTATGACTTAATCCTAACATGCAAACATTCTATTCTGTCCATGGAAATACCATTCTGGACGCACAGGTAACCGACATCGGTTCCTGCCTGTTTGCCTGTGACCAATGTCGGCCGATACATGACCGACGCTGGCATCTTCTGGTCTGCTCTTGATCAACGTCAATCGCTCCCGACCGATGCTGGTGACTGTGTAAACCTGCAACTTTGCAATCTGTTCACTTGGTGAAGCTTTTAGCTCCACACCTTAACAATCTCCCACTTGGAGATAAACAGCTACACCAGTACCTGTACAGCAACATCTTCTATCTCTTCCATCTTCAAACTCAATCATGAAGACCAACAGAAGTTGAATGAAGATTCAACTTCTCCTTTGTTACCGGCTTGGTTAACATATCAGTAGGATTCTTATCTGTATGGATCTTCTCCAGCTTCAACTCACCATCCTCCAATACCTGTCTAATGAAGTGGTACCTAAGCTGTATATGCTTTGTTCTTGAATGAAAGGCTGAATTCTTAGCCAAATGAATTACACTCTAACTATCACTGTATAGTCTGCAACTCTCTTTCTCCTTTCCAAGCTCTTCCATGAACCGTGTCATCCATATCATCTCTTTGCTAGCTTCTGTGACTGCAATATATTCTACTTCTGTAGTTGACAAGGCAACAGCCTTCTATAACTTTGATATCTAGCTAACCGTCGTTCCACCTACAGTGAAAACATATCTTGTGGTGCTTCTCCTGCCATCCAAATCACCTGCCATATCTGAATCTACATAACCATGTAGAGAAGTATCTAAACCTCCATAGCACAAATGCCTACTGCTAGTCCCTCTCAGATATCTAAGGATCCACTGAACTGCTTTCCAGTGCTCCTTCCCTGGATTGGCCATATACTTACTTACAACTCCCACTGCTTGGGCAATATCCGGTCTAGTACATACCATTGCATACATTAAACTCCCTACTGTGGAAGAATATGGAACTCTACTCATGTACTCTACCTCATCATGTGAATTAGGACATTGTTCTTTACTCAATTTGAAATGTCCAACCATAGGTGTACTTACCGGTTTTGCATCCTACATATTAAACATCTCCAACACCTTGTTCACATAATCCTCTTGAGACAAAATCAACCTGTGATTTTTCCTGTCTCTCTTAATGCTCATGCCAAGGATTTTCTTTGCTGCTCCCAAATCCTTCATGGCAAATGTGTGAGCTAATTTCACCTTAAGCTCAGAGATATCCTGCATGTGTGATCCTGCAACCAGCATATCATCTACATACAACAACAAAATAATATATCTACCATTATCCAATCTCTTAAAATACACACAATGGTCAGATTGACGCCTACTGTAGCCATGCTCAGTCATAAATCTGTCAAATCTCAAATACCACTGTCTAGGAGCTTGCTTGAGGACATACAAGCTTTTCTTCAATCTGCACACTAACTTCTCCTTACCTTTGACCTCAAATCCTTCCTGCTGATCCATATATATTTCCTCATCCAAATCTCCATGAAGAAACGATGTCTTAACATCAAGCTGCTCAAGATGCAAATCCTCAATAGCAACTAAAGACAATACAATTCATATAGAAGTCATTTTAACAACAGGAGAAAAAATCTCACCAAAATCAATACCTGGTTTTTGTGTAAATCCTTTCACTACCAACCTGGCCTTATATCTCATCTTTCCATTCTCACCTTCCTTCAATCTGTAGATCCATCTGTTCTTCAGTGTCTTCTTTCCCGCTGGCAACTCAACCAAATCCCATGTTTGGTTCTCTCTCAAGGAATCAATCTCCTCATTCATGCCTAGCTCCCACTGATTTTTGGATTCCACCTGTATTGCTTCATCAAAACTCTCTGGTTCTCCACCATTAGTTAGCAATAAATAGAATAATGAAGGGGAATATCGAATTGGAGGTTTACTTACCCTTTCTGACCTCCTAATGGGCGTATAAGTCTCATTCACAACACGTTGTCTGCCCAAATTCTCTGACAGTGACTGACCTCGATCACTTTTAGGCTTGTTATTGGCCGACGTCGGTTCTCCCTGACCGACGTCGATTCCTGACCTATCGACGTTGGTCACTGTGTGACCGACATCAGTTCTTGTATTGCCGACGTCGGTCTCTGTGTTTTCCTGTCTGTGATTAATTTTTCCCGCAAGCTCAGTTTGGACCATCACCTCGTCCAATTATCCATTACTCTGCCTAGATTGATTCAGCTTCTTGAGCTGATCACTATACATCACTTTTTCATTGAAAACAACATCACGGCTCTTAATTATCTTGTTAGTTCCTAGATTCCAAAACCTGAATCCGAAATCATCAGAGCCATAGCCAATAAATGTGCACCTCATAGACTTAGCATCTAGCTTCTTTCTATTTTCCTTATCAACGTGCACAAAGGCTTCACAACCAAAAACTTTGAGAAATGAGAGATCTACCTTTTTACCTGTCCATGCCTCTTCTGGAATTCCACCATCCATAGTTGTAGAGGGTCCTCTGTTAATCAAGTACACTGCAGTATCCACAGCTTTTGCCCAAAACTCTAAGGGCAAACCAGCATGCAATCTCATACACCTTGCATGCTCCATGATTGTTCTGTTCATTCTTTCAGCAACTCCATTCTGCTGAGGTGTCCTTGGAACCGTCCTTTTCCTACGTATTCCATGCATATAACAATACCATTTGAACTTATAGCTGCAAAACTCACCACCATAGTCAGATCTCAGGCACGTCAATCTCCTACTTATTTCATTCTCAACCATAGCTTTCTAAATCTTAAAAGTCTCAAATACATCAGATTTCTTCTTAATACAATAGACCCATACCTTTCTTGTAGGATCATCTATGAACGAAATATAGTACTGTGATCCTCTAATAGAAGCAATCTGAGTCGGTCCCCACACATCTGTGTGAACAAGCTGCAACTTATGCTTCTTCTTTGTTGACCCAGTCTTGAGAAAACTCACTCTCTTTTGTTTTTCAAACACACAATGCTCACAAAAATCCAGATCTATGCTTTTCAAATCTAAAAGATTACCTTTTGACTTAAGAATGGACATTCCCTTCTCACTCATGTGGCCGAGCCTAGAGTGCCACAATTTTGCATCCACATCTGAAGTTGATAATACAGAAGGAGAATTATTAGTAACACAATTACATAAATAGAGAGTACCTACTCTCTTACCTCTGGCCATTACAAGTGCACCCTTGGTCACCTTCCAAGATTCAATTGTGAGAGTTACTGTACAACCCTCATCCCCTAACTTTCCTGCAGAAATCAAATTCCTCTTCAAGCTGGGAACATGCATAACATCTCTCAACACCCATGTGTTGTCATTCTGCATTTTCAGCTGCTCTTTTCCTTTGCCAACAATTTTACAAGGCTCATCATCCCCTAAATAAACTATTCCAAAATCTCCATGGACATAGTCACTAAAATATTCTCTATTAGGGGTAGCATGAAAAGATGCACCAGAATCTAACACCCAAGATTATATATTATTATGCAAAGAGAATATAAGAGCATCTTGTGCAGTACCTGCAACCTTTGCTTCTTCCTTACCTTCATGTTGATTGTCCTCCTTAGGCTTTGACCAGCACTCTTTGCTTATGTGCCCAATCTTTCCACAATTCCAGCATTGTGGCCTCCTGCCATTTCTGGATTTGGATCTACCTCTCACCTTTGACTTAGACCTTGATCTCCTCTTGCTCTTCTCTTTTTGCCTTCCCCTGCTCTCAAAACTTAAAGCGGTCCCTGATGTTTCCTCTATGCTTTTCCTGCGAATTTCTTCATTCAAGATTACACTAACAACATCCTCTACTTTTAAAATATTTGAAGCAGATGCAGTATTACTAACTGCCATTACCAAGCTATGCCAGCTTTCAGGCAAAGAACATAATATTAAAAGAGCCTTAATTTCATCATCAAACACAATATTGACTAAACTTAATTGATTTACAATTCCATGGAAATCATTTAGATGATTAGATACAGATCCACCTTCCTGTATTCGCAAATTAAATAACTGCTTCATAAGATATACCTTATTTGAAGCTGAGGGTTTTTCATATAAATTTGCTAAAGTAGTCATCAACTCTACCGTTGTCTTTGCTTGTAATAAATTAGATATCACAGTAGATGCCAGACTCAATCTTATAGATCCAAGAGCCTTTCTATCAAGAACTTCCCATTCTTCATCATCCATGTCTTTGGGCTTCTTTGCAATCCCACCTAACGGTAAGTATAGATCTTTTTGATACAGATAATCCTCTATCTGCATTCTCCAATTTTGATAATTCTTGCCATTAAACTTCTCCATTCTCAGTTTACTTTCTTCTGCCATTGCTTCTCCCACTCAAACAGAAATCCCTGCAGAAACCCCTGTGAGTACCCTGTAATCAATACACACTAACCAGATCTGAAACACCTGTTAGTCAACCTGAGCTCTGATACCACTTGTTGGGGATCAACCAACAATGTTGATTACACTATGAAAGCAATTAATGCGGAATTAAACCAAAAAGATAAGTAACTAGAATCAAAAATATAGCAAGAAGAGGAGATACAAGAAACCATCCTGAAAACTTGTATTAAACTCTTTACAGAAGGAATACAATTGAAGAAACTTCTTTTCTTCCACACCTCTCTCAGATGTACAGATATCTTCCTAGATCTCTTTCCCTCAAGAGCTCTCTCTCTCAATTACAATCAACTCCAACAACCTGGAATGATTCACATATACAATTCTGTACTGTTCAACATAATCTACACACACAATAAGCTATGAAGATATATCCTATTATATAATAATTAGGAAACATGAGCATACAACTACAGCCATCAGATGCACCTCCTAATCAAGGGCTCTAAACATTCTTACTTAAAATAGAGATGCGGACTTAAGACTATGACTTAATCCTAACATGCAAACATTTTGTTCTGTCCACGAAAATAGCATTCTGGACGCACATGTAACCGACATCGGTTCCTGCCTGTTTGCCTGTGATCGACGTCGGCCGATACATGACCGAGCCGGCATCTCCTGGTCTACTCCTGACCGACGTTGGTCGCTCCTGACCGACGTCGGTGACTGTGTAAACTTACAACTTTGCAATCTGATCATTTGGTGAAGCTTTTAGCTCCACACCTTAACAAATATTTACCTTGTGTTGAATCCTATGATTTCTCATCAAGAAGAGACCCATTCAACATTTGCTAATTTGCATATGACACAAGTTTTATTACCTTGTTACTACCACCCATGTCATTTGCTTCAACATTATGCCTTGAATACATTGCATATACTAATCTAGTTGTGCATCTAAAACCTCTTGGAACACAACATGACTATCCTGTAAACATAAGGTCTCAATTTTGACTGCATTGAAAATTTCCACAATTATTCTCATTGTATTGAATCTAATACCAACTATCGACATGCTAGTATCCAATTCTATAAAAAATATCTAATTAAGCTAGCACAAATTTGGGATACCCCATCTTTAATAGTAATAATATTTAATTTTGGGCAAATTATGTGTTTTATCTTCAATAAACTTGGCCATGACCTTCAATCTTCCTCTTATGTGATCAATTTTCTTCATATGTATCTTTATATTTTGTATCATTAGACGAATGGCATGTTTATTAGTAGTATACAACTTTCAATCAATATATCATTAAAAAAACTTATAATGTAGGTAGTGAAAGATTTGTCATAGGTGAAAACAATTATTATTTTACATCAACCATCTCGTTCTAATTATTTGAAGGCTTAGAATTATCAAATTATAATGTATCACTTTGATTTGAAAATATTCTATTTTATTGATGAAAATTATCCAGTTCTTATATTTCACAATACTCTAAAACATGGAGATTGGTTTTTACTTTACCTTTGTTTTTCCTAGCCCTTATGTATATGTCATGTTAAACATTTTGAGAAGTGTGAAGGAGCATGATAGTGTCAAATGTCTTCTTGCATAATGGGAATGATTTAACCATAGATAAGTTGTGATATAGTGAAAATGTGAGCACTGCAAAAACACAAAATATTAAAACTCTAAAGAGAGCTTACACTTTTCAAACGTGAATTACGAAGGCTTCATAAATTTGATCTACGAAGTGATCACAAATTTATTTTGTTTACGATAAAGTCATTGATTGGGAAGAAATATTTGACTATGAAATCATTGAAGACAAGAGTGTAAACATTTTTAATAGTGTGAGAACTTAAAATAGTGTGAGAGTAAGACACTTCAGTATATTTATGAAACTGTGAGTTATGAAGTATTCACAAAACTGTGAGGAACACGAAACTACAAGACAAAGAATAAACATTAAACTAATTAAAATATATCTTCAATATAAACCAAATATAAAATTCATAATGTGTAAGCTCAATTATGAGAATAATTATGTAGGATGGAATTAATATTTAAGGTTAGTACACTTCCTGTTTGCACTGTGTCTGAAATATAATTGAATATAATGTTGAACATGTTAAGGTGAATAAAAAATTGGTCAAATGGATTCCACCCCCTCCTAATTAATTTAAACTCAATAATAAATAGATTCATTAATGTTTAATTCTGTAATGAATAGATTTTACATAAAATGTTGAATTTTAGTGTTGTTAAATATAATGCCTACTAGTAGTAAACATTATATTCAAAGTGAATCCAATTCATGAAATAAATTATGAAGATAAACATTAGTTTTTTATATTGTTTATGTCATGTATTGTCATTATTTATCATTTTTATATTCAAATGTTTTTATTATTGAATTCATTTGTTATCTTTGTTTGAATTAGTTTTTATTTTACTTAGAGTCATTATAATTCACTTTATTTTTTTGAAACAAGTTTACTACGACAAGTTCATTTATTATGTGTTTTATTTAACTTTAATGGTTATTAATAATAATTTATTTGATTTTAGAAAATAATGTCTCTATTTTGGCATATATGTAGACACTAAATTTGAATTATGTAGTACTTCAATATTGTATACTTAGAAATTAATTTTTATGGTTTTACTCTTCAATTCTAAGACCTTCCTATTATCAAAAGGCCCACATTGGCTATTTCTTATGCCTATTTCTTATCTCTTAATCCGACCATATTTCATTCTAATAACTAGGCCTTTTGTGTTGCTCAAAATTCTATTAGCCTACTTATTATCATCATCTAAAATTTTTGGACCTATACCTATTTTCTAGCTTTCTATACATTTGTGTCTTAACTAGATGACTACATCAACACTAGTGTCATGTGCCAAACTAAGTTCTAGTGCCCTAAAGTCATAAAATTTTCAAATGAAACATATTCCTATGGTTATCCTAAGTGCTTTAACATAATATTTTTATAAAATGTATTGACACACACACCCACACACACACACACACACACACACACACACTATCGACCCACATTCATTCCTCACCTAGCACAAACCTAACAACTCATGAGGCAACTTACAAAAGGCACTAAATCAAGAATTCAAGCAAGAAAATCATCCTCATCCTATATTATTTCAATATAATCCATAGGGACAACCCATCTATAGGTCTGAATTACTAAAAGAACACTCCATGAGCCATAATTACCAAGTTATAAGTTAGGTCACTCTATGTACTTAATTATCACATGTTATATTTTGAGACACATACAAGCCAACACATAGGGGAAAAATTCATAAGTCTAAGTCCCTCTTCAAATTATTGTCTATGTAGTTAGTTCTTATTGATATAGGGGTCCTTGGGGAAGCTCGATACCATGTGCCCACTAAACTATTTTTCCTACAGTCACTCTAAGGGTGAAGGGCTAGGGTAAGATCATTTGACAAAAAGTGACAACCTATGCGCATGATCCAAATACATCATAATAAAGTATATAGATAACTTGTAAGGATCCATGTGGTCATACTAAGATTAAAACAATATTATGTATTAGACACTTACGTCTAAGTCAAATAATAGCATCGACATAACCATCTAGATTCGATGTAACAATCCAAAGCCATTAAATATATATTTTTAGAATCTGATGGTTAACCTTGAATCTATATTCAATCTAATTATAGCCTATTCCATATCATATACATGCATATAATACACCAAATAAATACTATTGTTTATAATTTATTATGATATCAAATAAATAGCTTTACTTTTCATTTTTAGTATATCTTTGTATTATAAATTTAGAACATTGTTTATCTGAGTTTGCAAATTAATTGGCCTATTATAGATATGTTTATCATCCTTTTGATTATTCATTTATATATTATTAAACCTAGACTATATTGACCCATCTCAATTTAAGGTTAAATATTTGGTGAATCTAACCTTTGGTCCCCAAAACCCTAGATCTTGATCTAAGGTATATTGTTTCTCTGTTTCTGATTTCTGGTTTCTAATTGAATAAGATTTCAAAAGTTAAAAATCATATTTTATTTTCTTAAAAATACATATGTAATATATATCTATATATAACCCATTTTTGTTTTCAATTTATGATTATAGTTGTGGTTTGTTATTATAATTACTTTAAAAAACCTATCATTCACCAACATAGCAAATCCATTAATATAATGAGAGGGTTTTTAAATAACAACCTTTAATACATATTTCTAATTCTTTTTATAATATTATAGATTAAGTTATTTATAAATATAAACTCATGGAAGGTGGTCTTATTGACAAATTGGGTAGCATACATGCTAAAATTTCAATCCTCAAACTTCTAAAGCACTTTATTATCTATAAAGATATCCTGTATGAAGCATTGCATGATACCCAGATACCAAGTGATATAAAATTGACTACTTTTACATAAATTATTCAATATATAACACATAATTAAAATCATCCAACCTAAGGTTAAACACATCCAATATTCAAAAAATATAAAAAAATATAAAATCCAAAAATATTTTCATATTTTACATGTTCTATTAGCTCCTTGGCATATATGTTGTCAGTTCCATGTTGGTAGATAACATATAATCTATTTATATATGCACATGTGTTTCATTCATATTTTGATTGTGATATAGGTATACTCAATCACATGATCTATACACTTTTGGATGTTGGGCCTTCCCTATACTCATATTATTTGGACATTGGGGTAATCTACTTCTTTGATCATGATACACTTAGTTTATATCATTTTATGGTCATTTTCTATTATCATGTTTTGAAATTATATACTTACACATGAATTTATCTATGCTTATATATATTTAACAATGTACTTGATATGTTATGTACTTAATATTTTTTTCTAACACATATATCCAAGAGATAGTATGACATGTTTATGTTAATTTCTTGTGTTCCATGATTTCTATTTATGCACTTCCTTAAGTGTATTATTTTGCATTGTATTTCTTGTTCAAACATTTTAATATAATCCATTGATTGTGGCCCTTGTGCCTATGTTTACCTATTGTGAAATTTACATATATCGCATTTTTTTGTATGTTGTCATTTGAATATGACATTGTTTTCCTTGTGGAAATTTGATTAAACCATGTCCCTTCAATTTTGTAGCATTTGAAAATGCCCCTTAATTGAGGTCTCTTTAGATCATCATTTTTTAATTTACTTTTGAGTGATCTTGTGTGTGTGATTGATTACTTGTTGATATTGTACTCTTACCATTTATATATTTCTATCATTCACATCATGTATCTTAGGACTTGATGTGATCACATACTATATACATCATTACTATATCTACCTAGACATGATACCCCTATATGTTACATGATACATTCATAGATTATATAATTATATTATCCTTTTTAGGTAAGGTAAGTACCATTTTACTTCCTCTTACCTCAAAATGGGGGCATATCAATGAGGGCATGTCATAAAGGCATGGTTTTTACACTATCAAAGTTTCATATTTCAATGGGGGCATGTAAAAAAAGCATGGTTTCCACACTTATTTATTACTCAATATTATCATATTATAGTGGGGACATGTTATGGAAACATGTTCTCCACACCTATACCAATTCTCAATTTCATGTTATAGTGGGGGCATGTCAACAGAACGTGTCTTCCACACTTGAAAATTTTAAAAATTGGTCAAATTGCACAGTTATATGATTCAAATAGATACTTTTTGTAAAATTTCATACATTGGTACCATTTTAAAACCCATAATTCATCTTTAGACTATGATGTGTATATACCATGTATAAGAGCACCTTAAATTTGAAAATTAAATCAACTTTCAGAGTTCAAATACTTCTATGGACTTCAGCCTACACCAGGATGGACTTTTATGGATTTTTATTGAGATAATATATTGTAATAATAGGTTTACTTCTGACAAGGTTGAATTTATTACATCATGTATTCTTACCAATTTTATAAGGTGGAGTGACCAAATCATCTACCCACATCATATTTGTAGTGTGAGTGTGACTAGGATATAAGTATGACCAAGGTTGTATAGTTGAAGTAATCTCAACTATCAGGTGGAAACTCACATTTTCTCCAAGGTTGGAGGTAGGTTTACCTCTAGTTTATATATATATTTTTACTTGTAGGTTTTATTATTTTCCTAATCTCAACTATAGATCTTCACAAAAAAAGTAACTCTTAAAATAAAATTTCCAAAAGGTAAGATGCTTGCATCAATACACAAGTGCACTCTTAACCTTGCTCTCTTTACTTTCAAACATTTCAAATTCTTTCAGTTTTAAATTATATGCATTGATTATATACCATAACATTATCTTTGTTATAGAACAATAACCATCAAAGCACTTAAGTGGGACTCATGAAAAGACAAGGTGTGCTATGTACACATAGATACACATTATTTTTTCTTTAAAATATAAATTGTGTTACTAAATTAAAGGGTGGAAAAATTTAGACACTAATCTGAATTATATGGCACATCAGTCTTGTATACTAGACAAGTAATTCTCATGACTACTTTTCAATTCTAAGACCTTGTTGTTGACAAGATCAAATCCTCTATTTATTATGATGCCCATATGTTATTATGATGAAAAAGACTTTTGTACTGCTCAAAATTATATTAACTTATTATCATCCTCTACAATTTTTGGATATGTACCTATTTTCTAGATTTTTGGACACTTACATCACATCCATACACACACATCGATGCAAGTGTCATGTGCCAAACTAATTATCCAGTACCTTAAAGTCATAAAATTTTCAAATAAAATTTATCCCTATGATTGGCCTAAGTTATTTAATGTGATATATTTATAATAGAGATTGATATATATTCAATATCAATCGTCATTCATTCTTCACCTAACACAAACCTAACAACTCATAAAATAACTTATAAAAGGCATTCAATCAAGAATTTAAGTGATAAAAGCTTCTCTTTTATCTCATATTTAAATATCAATCATAGGGACAACCCATATACAGGTTTAGAGTGTTGAAGTAGAACTCCATGATCCATACTTGCTAAATTACATGCTAGGTCAATCTATGTACTTATTTATCATACATTACATATTGATACACACAATCCAAGATGTATGGGGAAAATACATAAATCTGAGACCATCTTAAAAGTATTAGATATATAGGTAGTGCCCATTGATATAGGGTTCTTTGGGGTAGCTCGACACCATGTGACCATAAACCCATTTCTTCCATAGTCACTCAAAGGGTGAAGAGTTAGGGTTTGATCATTTAAAAAAGAGTGACATCTTATGCACATGATATTAATACATCATAGCAAAGGTGACAAGAAATATAGAAGGATCTAGGTGGTCACACTCCTATCTATTGAATATTTTTTACTAGACATCTATGTCTAAATCAAAAAATATCATCGATACAACCATTTAGATCTAACACAAGTATGTAAGGCTACAAAATGCAATTTTCCAAAATTTGATGATTGATCTAGAATATAGATCTAATCTAATTTTAACTTATTCTATATCAAATTTTCATGAGCATAGTAATAGCTAAGTACTCTTATTTCTAATTTATTGTAATATCAAATCAATAGTTTTACTTTTCATTTCTAGCATATCTCAATATTCTAAGTTTAGAACATTATTTATCTGAATTTAAAATTTAATTGGATGATTATAAATTTTCTTATCGCCCTTGTGATTATTCATTTATATTTTTTTAACCCTATATTAATTGACCCATCTTAATTTTGAGTTAACCAACACCTATTGTAGAGATATCTCATTCATATATAGATCCATTGACTGGGAGAGAAGAGATGAAGAATGCTTTATAGGTATTTATTATTGAGATAACTACTACAATGACTTGTGGTTGTTTCATTTAATATCAAGGGCACATGAAATTGTTAGAATTATATTAAGTATGAAATATGTTTCTAAATATATATTGGATATTAAAGAGGAAAATATAAATAACTCTAAACATTCATCCTAAATCATCAAAATGGAGTTGGAGGTGGAATTGTATACAAAAAAGGATATGGTTCCTTTGCTAAATCCAAAGAGATTCTTGTTACTCCTATGGTTTAAAAATAAAACTTTATTTAGATTCTAATAAATTTGATGTTAAAAATAGTCAAGATATTTACAATGAAATTGCAATTGTATTTAAAAAACATTATTAGTATGGATTTAATTCATTTATTTCCCATCACTTAAATATGGATAAATAATTTGGTAAAATAAAATTCCATACTAAAATATTTACATTTATAAGGAGGTAAAATTTGATCACCCTGAAAAAAGACACCTCAATGTCACAATTTTATAATTTAAAATAATTGTCATGATAAAATATTGTTTTAAAACAAGGTGAGTAAGAGTTTAAAAATATCGAGTCTTTAACAAATTAGGACATTCAAATTTTTTTGTTCAATGAAAAATATTTCAAAATTGAAATTGAGTGCTACCACTTAGAACCTTCTAAATACCAATACCAATCTCCTGATAGAGATGGTATTGATAAATTGGTTAGTTCAATGTTATGTAACCCAATGCCTTTTCAAAGGAATACAATATTGTTACCTTTTAATAAAACCATTGGTGATATCATAATTATAGAGTTGTAGCTAGACCTACATGATCCTAAGACTCATTTTTATATTATCAATGGCCAACTACCATCAAAACATGAAAGATTGTCTTGGAAAACCCTAGTTTTGTTTTTATACTTGAAATAATAAAACATATGTATGCTCTTATTATATCAGCAATGGCGACAATTCAGCAAATAATTAGTATTTGTAAACAACAAAATAAGGTGAATAAGATATGGGTTCATACACAATTTATTTACTAGATATATAAAGTAAGATCAACCTAGGTCATAGAGAGAAGACCATATTGACTTAGTACCAGCCATAAAAAGGCAAAAAATTGAAAGATATTTAATATTTCTAATTGAATTAAAATGGAATTAGTAATGTAATTTAGAAACATTTTTTACCTTATATTTTCATGTTTTGAAATATATTTTGAAAATGAAATCTTGAATATTTTTTAGAAATAAAAAATAGACAACTTGAATGTTAAGTTGTCATTTCTCCTCTTTTCAGATGATATATTGAAAAAATGGGTGTTGTGTTTTAAACTATATAAAAATGGTGGGCTTGCATGTTCTCCAAGAAAAAATTATAATCCCAATTTCAAGCCAAATTATCTTGATAATCTAATAGTAAATGTTTTCATAGGAACAAGGGGATGATCTTTAGAAGAGCTCTCCATAATTGCAGATAAAGTTATAAATAGAGAAATTTGGATAAGAGTATCTAGTGAACCTAGTGTCAATATAGAAATATTAAGTACTAATTACAAAAAAAGTAAATAAATATAGAGCCTCAAGGGCAAAACTTCTATATTATTTCAAGTCATTAATGCCATAATAACTTAGTTTGATAGGGTGCACTACATCTAATGTTGTAGAAAAGTTAGATATTCATGAAAACCACTTTTTCAGCTTTTTTAGGAATTTAGAGAATGGAAAGTAAAATTCAAAATAAAAAACTACTACCATAGAGAAGAAGAGTACTAGAAAAAAAGTATGAAGAAACAAAAATTTCAAAGGATGCTATAACCCTTTTAGAAATACACATATAAACTTTTACAACTAGTACTAAGCCAATTGTTGACCATTTTTGGTCCTACAGGCCAAGAATCGGTCTCCCTTTTCTTTATTTACTGTCCCAGTCTATAATGTCTTCACCTTTCTACAATTGTGCTTTCCCCCTTTTGAACAAGCTTGTTTCTATAAAGAACCAAATGACTTGAGTCTTGTAGACATCTCGGGTTGATCCACAGGCTTATCCCGCTTCAGACAGTTGGTTTGCACAAGCCTTTCAGCAAAGGAATGGGTTGGTTTCAAAGGGGTGCAAGTCTATCAGTAGGCTCTGAAAGACATTTTGGAACCAAGATACCATTGCAGAGTGTAGAAGTGCATTGAAAAATGACAAGGCATGAGGGCTTGAAAGGTAATTCTTCAAAAAAATCCATGTAAAAGACAAGGAAATCCAAAGGATGAATTCCTTCAGACAAGATGCCCAAAGGAATTCCTTCAAAAATTTTGTCCAAAGAAATCCATAAGCAAAAGACTCTGACAAATTCCTTCAGACAAAGGCCTGAAGGAATTCCTTCAAATTTTTGTTTGAAGGCATTTGTTAGAGGAATTTCCCGAAGAAAAGGGGACCCAAAAGAAAGAAAGGGCCAAGGCATGAAGAAAGGTTTATTTTAGATAAAATGTCTAAAGGAATTCCTTTGGACATTTTGTATAAAGGAATTGAGAACCAAGGGAGCCTGAAGGGAAGGTGCCCTTGCAGGGGACTCTCGGTGACCAAGAAGGGACCAAATCAGAAGTTTCGAAGGGTCATTTCAAGACCCAAAGGGCCCTCATGGAAGGTAGTGAGCAGATTCATCAAAGAGCGAAGGGCAAAGGATTCCTTCATATTTTCTGTCTGAAGGAAATCTAAAGAAAAGACAAGACAAGGGATTCCTTCAAACTTTTGTCTAAAGGAAATCCAAGGAAGGTTCACTTATGGAAAGCTGAAGAAATCACTATATGGGTGACAGGCTTGAAGATGTCAAATTCAACGTAGTGAACTAGCCATTGGAGGTTCAAACATTTAGTGATGGGCACGTGAACGTCAAATTTAAGGTGGTGAAATAGTTTTTAGCTTTTGAATGGTGATGGGCCAGTAGACATCAACTTTACGGTGATGGAATAACCATTGATTCTCAAATGTTTAAAAAAAATGGGATCATGCATGCTAATAGTTGAAGAGATCCCAAAATAACTCGTAAGCAAAGGCCACAAGTGAACTCAGTGACCCACTGAGAAAGGAGCCCAAGGAGCCAACAAAGGATGAGAAGATAGCCTTGAAAGCTCAAATTGCCAGAAAGAGACAAAATATAGAAATGAAAGAGGGAACAAGACACAAAATCTAGAACACGGCCATGCACACATACAATAAATTTTGGAATATTCCAAAAGATGCACTTGACCAAGTATAGAGGCAAATAGAATAGCCCAGGTGGCAAAATAAAGCATCAGTAGAAGAGTTATTCTAGTAGTTGAAATAGTCTCCACCAAATGGTCATCAAGGAGCGCAAATAGTGAAAGCACGACCTATTTTTTCCTTATTTTACATTAATGAGTAAATAGTCACATAAAACCCATGCTTTTACAATGATTTTTAATATGGGTTAGGTGCTAAAGTCTAGACTGGTGACATCTACAACATGGTTATTTCAAGGCTTTTTAGAAGGATGACATCAGCATGACCAATCTTCCTCTTCCCAATGTATTCAATGCAGCATGGACCACTTGTTTGAAAAGGCACCAAAGTATTTTCTTTTATGATATATATTGTAATCTCTCATTTTGGTAGAAGAGATCTCTCAGCTTGTATGGTGAAGCCCTGCAGGGTTTTACCTTGAATCAAGACATAGCATTTTTACCTCCATTTGAGTTTACACGTTTGCATATGTCTATGGCTTTGTCTTGTGTTAAGTCATTTTCCTTCATGCTTTCTCAGAATGATTCCAACATGTCTAGTGTATTGTGAGTTCTTTTGCAGGTCAACTAGAAGTGTCCACAGTAGAGTATAGGTGCATGTGAATAGGTTGGCATAGTGTGTCTTAGAACACCTCTGGTAGTTCTTCCTCCCTATATCTCTAGAGGAACCCTAGCTCAATAATTCAAAAGATTTTCTTATGTCAAATGAAGTATATAATCAGCTGGTTCTTAGTGGAAAGTGTATGTCAAAGCTAAGTAGATCAACCATTTTTTGGTGCATCACCATATTAGTTTAGGTTCTATTTTTAGTAATCCTTCTCCCTTTTCACCCCCCACATTGTTAGCAGTAGGAAATCCAAGACCATAAAGATGCATCAAAGGGAGCTAGCCCTTATCTAGAGATTCTCCCCCTAATTTTGCCAAATCCACAACAAGAAGGGAGTCTCCATTGTGCCGCATGGAAGAGAGAAAGCCCATATTTCTCTCAAGGGTTGAAATCCATAGCATCAATAGTTTTTGGCATGCCTGGTGGGACTCATTTTAATGCTCATAAATGTTATAGGATTGGTGTTGATCTTGTTACAACAAAAATGAACCACTAATCCAGCATCTGACTTTTAATTAGGCAATTGTGGGACTAGTTTTATCCAAAGAGTTGAATAATTCTGGTGTGTTCTTTAACCAGCCAACCTTTGGAGGATTTTCATCAACACCAATGGTGAGTCTGAGTTGAATCAGCTAGTTAAACAGTCCTGGTGCCATCAAGAAATCACATTTTGGTATGTATAGTTCCATTGCTCAGAAGAATGGGCCTTGTGTTCCTTTATATAACTTTGATCAAGCTCATGTTGTTCATGGAATCACCTCAAGCAACAAGGATGCATATGGTTATGAGTTTTTCCCTTTGTAGGTTGGTGAAACATTATGGGATTTGCCTCTTCCTCCTTAGTTTGATCAAGTCCTTGGACAGCTTGGCTATGATCCTTGCCATCCTTGTGTTGATCCTTATCAGGTCCAATATGACCAGTCTCAGCCCTATCATGAGCTATATCAGTCTTATGCCTAGTCTTCTCAATGTGTTACTTCTACTCAACCTAATCTTTTTTCCAATCAGCCCATTTTCACCTTCAAACAAGCACTATTGGGATATGAAAATTATGTAGTGGAACTTGACACTAGAAGGGGATGTGGCCAAGAAATTCCTGATCATTTCATCTATCAAGTGATAAATGCATTAGATCTAGTTAAGAGTGAATGGACTCCTATGGAAAGAGCCAATTGGCAAAGGCTTACAAATAAAATTCTAGATGTGAGTGGTTTGATTGCATCTTTGGAAGAGAAGCTAAGTATTCATGAGAAGCAGCCTTACCAAGTCTATCAACCTGCATACCCACTGTCCCAAGTTTCATATCAGCTATATGCAGTCCCTACTCATGAGCCAAGTCAAGCCTGTCAAAGTCCTTTCCCCAATCATGTTGAGGAGAGTTTTGAAACATTAAATCTCATGTTTAAGGTCAATCTTGATAAGCAGATTGAATTGACAAATCTTCACATGCAACAGTCTATGTTGGTAGCAAGGGAAGTGGAATACAAACCCTCACTATCCTCACATCACAACTCCATCACCCCAAAAGGAGACTTCCAATCCTAAGCTCATGAGCTAGAGTAAAGTATTTGAGTCATGGAGCAGTAAGGAGGAGAAAGGCATTGTTTGAGAGTGTGAGGTACAAAATGAGGCTAGTCTTTCTCAAGTCCCTCCCACCCTTCCTCAAGAAGCTTCTTGTACTCCATGGCAGCCTTCATGCACTACCCATTTCCATGATGATTCCTATGAGCTCCAAGAAAGACTCTTTCAAGAAAATCTAGCTAAGCAAATTGAGGAATTAGAGGAAAAGGTGAGATTGCTTAGTGAAAGAGAGTTGGAAGTTTCAAACCTTAGAGAGGAGCCTACACCAAAAGACACCCCTTCTACCAATCCTCAAGCTAATTTTGATATTGATGAAGTGTTGGTCAAGTGGAGAGAAGAAAATCAAGTGATTTAGGCCCAAGGTTTGCCCCCATTTTATCATAAGTTTTCAAAAGGATCCCCTACTTTCCATTCCCAACCTGATTTTGACAATCCTTGTGTTCCACCTCTTTGCCTAATAAATGAATAATGTTTCTCTTGTGTTAAGGAATCCATCTTGAAGGAAGCAAGTGAAGAGGAGTATGCTCAGTTCATGACTAATTAGGGAGACTTAATGAGTGCAGATGAGGAAGAGATCACCATAGGTACCCCCTTTGATGAACAAGAAGACAAGTCATAAGCTTTTGCCTCTATCTCTGATGAGGAAGAGATGATCTTTGACTCTTTTCTCACTTTTCAAGACATCATGGAGGATTATGGATAGATTCTTGATCATGTTTTGAATGATTTGTTTGAATTCATTGGGGCAAGTTACACTCTTCTTCAAGGAGGCTATGAGCTGGCTAAGGGTGGAGAAGGCATCATTGGGACTCAAATAAGTATGCAAAGGGGATGCAAGATTTCAGATTTATCCTTTCAAGAGGTTGGTGAATCTAAAGATGATATTTTGAAGTCATCAAGGAGGAACCTATTTTGAAAGAGGAAAGTGAAGAAGAGAGGATCCAATTTGTAGCTGATCAAGAATCTCTCATGGATGACAATGAGGAAGAAATCATCATGGATGCTCCTTTTGAAGACATCATCAACAATGGAGAAGACACAGGTCATGCATACATGCAGATGTTCCAGCAATATGAAGAGGAAAGTAAGCATGGTGAGCTCTCTCCTCCCTTGTTTGATGAACTTCTTTGTTGCTTTGATGAGGAGGATGACTATGCCATGGAACCCGAGTAGGAGGAGGATCAGGAGGATGTCTTTGATCAGTTAGAGACTCTATTTTTTGAGCAAGAAAAGGAAAGGCCTATTCATCTTGAGGAAATATTTGAAGAAGAGATCCTTGAGCAAGAAGGTGATGTTCTGTGGGATGAGCAAGCAGTTTGTGATCCCATTTTAGAATCACAATAGTCACCTTTCTTTAAGAAATCCATGAGGAAGCAAAAGATAAGTTTGACATTATCTTCAATGAGGTAGAAGGGAACAAGTTAATCCATGATGCATATTAAGGGGGTTATGAGCTAGATGATCCCTATGGTGATAAGCTAATAGCCATTGATTTCTTGATGAAACACACCAGCATGAAGGACCAGCATTAGGCAAGCTTCCAAGAACAAGGTGAATACATATATGTTGGAAGCATATTTGACCCTGATCCACTCATATACAAGTCAATCAAGGTGGAAAGAAATAAGATCAAGTCACCAAATCTCCATTCCATTCAATCACTTGTCTGGCACCATAAGTTTTCTTGCCATGAAGGAGACTTAAGAAGTTTTCCCTTTAATCCAAGAGGGAGGCAAATGTACTTAGTTGTCCATAATAGTTTGCTTTCAGTTATGTGTCTTTCATTTTCCCTAAGTGTTGTTACTCATGTGTGTGTAGTTTTTTTAGCCTTTGTTTTGTGTGTTTTCCTTTGTGTTTGAGGTAAAATCTTTGTTGGTTCATAGGTCCTTTCAAGGTTGTTGTTAACTTCTCCAAGTTGCATCCTGACTCCATACCCAATAGAATTTGAGGCTACCAATCTTCTTCAGCATAGTAGGCATGCTTCCCTTAGGAATCACCAAATTATTGACCATTTTTGGTCCTACAGGCCAAGAATCAGTCTCCCTTTTCTTTCCTTACATCTCAGTCTTTAATGTCTTCACCTTTCTACAATTGTGCTTTCCCCCTTTTGAATAGGCCTATTTCTATAAAGAACCAAATGACTTGAGTCTTGTAGATGTCTCAGGTTGATCCATAGGCTTATCTCGCTTTAGATAGTTGGTTTGCACAAAATTTTCGACAAAGGAATGGGTTAGTTTCAAAGGGATGCAAATCTGTCATCAGGTTCCAAAAGGCATTTTGGAACCAAGATACCCTTATGGAGGGTAGAAGCATATTGAAAAATGGCAAGGCATGATGGCCTGAAAGGTAAGTCTTCAAAAACAATCCATGTAAATGACAAGGAAATCCAAAGGATGAATTCCTTTGAATAAAATGCTTGAATGAATTCCTTCGAACATTTTATCCAAAGAAATCCACAAGCAAAAGACTCTGATGAATTCCGTCAAATTTTTGTCTAAAGGCATTTGTTGGAAGAATTTCCCAAAGAAAAGGGAACCTGAAAGAAAGAAAGGGCCAAGGCATGAAGAAAGGTTTCTTTTAGGTAAAATGTCTGAAGGAATTGAGAACCAAGGCAACCCGAAGGAGCCCAAAGGGCAGGTGCCCTTGTGGGGGACTCTCAGCGACTAAGAAGGGACCAAATCAAAAGTTTTGAAGGGGCATTTCAAGACCTAAAGGGCCCTCATGGAAGGCAATGAGAAGATTCATCAAAGAGTGAAGGGCAAAGGATTCCTTCAGATTTTTTGTTTGAAGGAAATCCAAAGAAAAGATAAGACAAGGGATTCCTTCAAACTTTTGTCTGAAAGAAATCCAAGGAAGGTTCAATTGCAGAAAGTTGAAGAAATTTAAAAAGGGGTGACGAGCCCGAAGATGTCAAATTTAGCATAGTGAACTAGCCATTGGAGGTTCAAACATCTGGTGACAGGTGCGTGAACGTCAAATTTAAGGTGGTGAAATAGTTGTTGGCTTTCAAATGGCAACATGCCTGCAGATGTCAAATTTATGGTGATGGAATAGCCATTGATTCTCAAATGTTTTAAAAAAATGGGCCCATTCATGTTAACAGTTAAAGAGAGCCCGAAAGAACTCATAAGTGAAGGCCACAAGTTAACTCAGTGACCCATTGAGAAAGGAGCCCAAGGAGCCAGGAAAGGATGAGAAGATAGCCCCAAGAGATCAAATTGCTAGAAAGAGACCAAATATAGTAAGGAAAGAGGGAACAAGACACAAAATCTAGAACATAGCCATGCACACATATGACAACTTTTGGAATATTCCAAAAGACACACCCAACCAAGCACAGAGGCAAATAAAATAGCCTTGGTGGCAAAAGAAAGCATCGATAGAGCAGTTATTCCAATGGTTGAAACAATCTCCTCCAAGTGGTCATCAAGGAGTGTAAACAGTGAAAGTGTAGCTTGTTTTTTCCTTGTTTTACATTAATGAGAAGACAGTCATGTAAACCCATGCTTTTGCAGTGATTTTTAATATGGGTTAGGTGCTATTGTCTAGACTGGCAACATCTATAGCATGGTTATTTTAGGACTTTTTAGAAGGATGACACTCGCATGACCAATCTTCCTCTTCCCAATGTATTCAACACAACATGGGCCACTTGTTTGGAAAGGTACCAAAGTCTTTTCTTTTATGCTATATATTGTAATCTCTCATTTTGGTAGAAGAGATCTCTCAGCTTTTATGGTGAAGCCCTATAGGGTTTTACCTTGAATCAAGACATAGCATTTTTACCTCCATTTGAGTTTTCACTTTTGCATATGTCTATGGCTTTGTCTTGTGTTAATTCATTTTCCTTCATGCTTTCACAGAATGATTCCAGCATGTCTAGTGTATTGTGAGTTCTTCTTTTGTAGGTTAGCCAGAAGTGTCCACAATAGAGTATAGGCGCATGTGAACAGGCTACCATAGTGTGTCTTAGAAGACCTCTGGTAGTTTTTCCTCCCTGTATCTCTAGAGGACCCCTAGCTCACTGATGTAGAAGAGTTTCTTATGTCAAATGAAGTGTATAATCATCTTGTTCTTGGTGGAAAGTGTATGTCAAAGCTAAGTAGATCAACCATTTTTTGGTGCATCACCGTATTAATTTAGATTCTATTTTCAATTATCCTTTTCCCTTTTCAACCCCCCCATTGTTAGTAATAGGAAATATAGGACCACAGAGATGCATCAAAGGGAGCTAGCCCTTATCT